>QOCX01000657.1:57237-74354 GCA_005959815.1 Sarcophaga bullata | reverse complement strand
TGACAACAGTGACTTTAGTATCTTCTGAAACTTCGTCAGATTCCCGATTGACGTCTTTAGCATCGGCCACTTCTCTCCCGTCAAAGATATTTCCTATAAGTCTAGAGACCGGTCGGTAGTTACGTAGTGCTTTGCTGAGCTTGCGGCTTGTCTGCGTAACCACCTGTAAATTTTAAGAATAATGGTTTCTAAAACAACAGCGACCTCGTTGCTGGTTTCTGTAGATTCAGAAATCTTAGCTGCTGGTCCATTAGTAAGCGGCGGATTACTGACCTGAAGAATTTTCACGATTTCTTTTGAGTTTGATGACAAATTACATATTTTACAAGAAAAGAAACAATTGTCCCTAAAAATTCTTTGATATCGTCTCCTATTCACGAAATAAAAATGATATTTTGCCATATGATGACAATGCATACGCGTGGTTATATCATCTAGTCATTAAAGTGTCGTCACAGCAATTCCAAAGCGATACATATAATTATTCACTGATTCCGATTAACCATACATACGGGATTAGCTTAACAATTTTGTTTATAATTAATAAATGAATATGATATTCTTATATATTTTTCATTATTTAGACTTGTTATTTTTGTTGTTGTTTAAGTTAATGATTTTATTTCGTTTGTTTAATAAAATTTAAATTTAAGCGGATTTTCGAGACTTTAAAACAAATCAGTAGTTCTTATATAAAGCTAGAGGATCGTTTTATGCGAATTCAAATTATGACATTATTTTTATAACGCATGTAACGCATAAAACGAGACCTGAGTGTATATGATATAGGCTTGTTACACTTTGAGTGATGTTTCATATGATATCTTGGATATGGTTGTACTAATGAAAGATAATTGGAGTTGTTATTGACCTTACAGTGATTGAGTCCAGTTCACACTTCACTGCTGGTAACTAAATAGAATATATACCGCTCATACCAATAGAAGATACAGATAAATAGATGTTCCTATCTCCAACTATGTACTCGAAAGAATGCAACAGGTTGCTTACCTTTTAATTTCCATGCACGATCAGATTGTGGAAAGATCATTTCAGTAAATAAAAGCATTTTCGATGCAAGTGGTATCGGCGTTAATCATAAAATTAGACTTACAAAATGCACCAAACGCCTCATCAAATTCTATGTTTCTTATAAACCATCATCATTTTTAAAATGTTTAGAAGTTCTTGATGCATTATTGATGGCGTGCGAGTGAGAATTTTAAAAGAGCTGGTATTTTAACTTCAGAAGAATAATTAATAAAAATTTAAAAAACACACCGACTTAAGTACATAAGTATTGCAAAGGACATTCAAATAGAAGAAATATTATTCTTCTTCTTTTATTGGAGTTCTATATAACAGAATGTGAAAATTAAAATTAATTTTTTTTTAAATAATATTGAAAAGCAATTGAAAATATAACTTTCGTGAGAACTTTAAGAGAGAAATAAATAACAGAACAATGCGGTGAGTTAAGTTGTAGTGAATGAGTTCACACATATCTCCTAGTAATGAGGGTGGAATAAACAGTCGAAAGACGAAACATTACGGACCCGAATCAGAATCGAAGCTACGTGGCCGTTATACCTGCATAGTCCTCCAAAATGCACTTGTGTGGAACAAAGTCTGCACAAAATCTTCTTTTTTTTCTTGTAGTAAGAAAAACGATCAACGGTATTTAGTGCTGTGAAATTAACAACTAATACATTGACAGCCTTTTTAAAGGTACAGATAACGACAGTGTGCAAAAATCAAAATTACAGTTAAGTTAAGCTTACTATTTTTCTTAGAGAGAAAAATTCGAACTCGTTAATAGAATATCTGACATTTAGAGTTTTAAATTCACAGCACTATTAAAAAAACTGTTTGCTTAACGATTTCGAAAAATATAAAATCAGTTTTTACTCGTACCAACTGAAAAGTGGTAAGTGGATCTATATAAGGTAGAATCTGGTCTAGTTACTTAATTAAGGGCTTAAAGTTATGGTCACACGAAGGCATATTGTATACTGGCTGCTGTATGCGTTGTGTGCGGTGAGCTCCATGGTACCGACAAATATGACGAGGTTAAAGGCTACACCACTCAGAAAAAATGTAGTAACGGTAACAATATGGCGAATTTAAGAGGCTGATTCGTGTATTCATTCGTTAAACCCATTGGACATCATCGTTAAGTATTTGCGCCAACCTTTACTACAACATTAAAACCTCGAACATGCACGATAGTACAATAAATACGTTATTTTTGCTAATTATTTATTAAATCGTTGGAAGTACAAATCTTAAGACTAAGAAAATCGATTTATGCCTGATCAAACATCCGGAATAACATTGGTTTTCGCCATTATATATATTATGGAAAATATGAATGCGTCCTTATTTTTTAAATGAATGTGCCCACGAAGTCTAACATATAAAGGGCCAGAAGATTTGTTTGAAATAGGAGCTTGCTCTTCAAAATATTTAGCAATACTACTTTTGACAGCTTCCTGATTATTTTGGCATCTTTAAATTATTTTCTCTAGATTAGGAGCAGCGGCTGTTCTCCATAATTGGAGAATCCAACTTCAGGAATGTGATCCTACCGATTATCCAATTAATTTAATTTAGAAAATGTGTTCCTGAAGGTACCGGGATGCTTTTTGTGGATTTTCGTGAATGCCAATGAAAACAGTGTCGTCAGCTAAAGTTGATGTCTATGTTTAACTGTCTGTCCAGAGGCATGTCCGGGATATATATTAAGCATATTACATGCATAGCTGCCAGATCAATAAAGCATAAAATCGCCAGACAAATTGAAAGGTTTTTTAAAAAAATTATTTATATTGTAGTAAAACATATAAAATTAATTCAACATAAGTATTTTAGTTCAAAAATAAAACATTAAAACACCTTTAACAAAAAATTTAATTATAAAAATAAACATAATAAACGAGAGAGTGAAATTTGTATGTAAAAAATATAAAGCTACATAGTCTAAATACATGTATTAGAATTAAACAGTTTTAATCAAATCAGGTATAACGTTAAAGTCGAAGCGGTTTCAATTGCTAAGTTTTAAATAATCTTTTTATATAATATTGCTTCTAAGGAATTTAGTTTTAAGTTTTAAGGAATTCTGTTTAAAGAAATTGAGTATAATTTAAATTAACTTGGCTCAATATTCTCTCTACATTAGCTAAAGAATGTGATTTCACAAGGGTGAAAATTAAAAGCTACCATCCCCTACTTTTCATTACCAAAAATTCGAGAAGCTTTATATTAATTTCAAGAAAAAATTGTTTATGGTTTAAACAATCTATTTCAGTTTTGTTAGCAGTATTTGACCTTCTGGGCATGAAAATTCAGTGTGATGTTCGCTAGAACCGACATATTGTTTAGTGCCTTGGCTTTCTAAGACGGTGCAAGAAATATTTCACTTCTTCTGATCTTCTTCCCATTCACAACACTTATATCCGACCGAGAATGAAATACAACTCACACGTCTATTTGGAGACATATCGATCGCGTACTGGAGCGGGTGAATCGTTAATGACGGTGGGGTACCAATGTTGCAATGTGGCTTGTGTTTCACTGTACTATTGGTACTACAAAGGATTTTGCTTGAGCGAAATTACGGGAATTTTTCCCGAGAATCATATAACACTCGCGTTTCTCGGAGAGCACTTCCGTTTATAGTCGATTGGCCAGTGAATCGAACAATGCCTTACAGACAAAATTTGTTCTTTTGTCGGACTATTTGTATGTGGAATTCCCTTCCTGCAGAGGTCTTTCCTGTCATTTATGGTATAAAATGTTTCAAATCTAGTGTTTGTGGACACTAATCCGTCTTTCCTCCTTCACATAACGTATTTTCTTAGTTCCAGCACAAAGCTCTGCATGAGTAGGGGCCATCCCCTAAGTGTTGATCGTACGAAAAAAATAATGCCACTTGCCTTTGGGCTTCCTAGGGTAATATTAGAAGCTACATTCGAATCTTTAAAAATGGTCTGTAATGGCAAAAGGTGAATTATGCTCAACTCCGACTGTCAGTCTTATTTCAAAATTCATGGTATTGCTATTATTTGCTGGGTAATGTAAGCTTATTAGACGTAGGACGGAAGGTCGCCGCAAATATGAAAATATTTCTTCGGCGACATCCTCTCAGCAGATTTCTGGCAAAAACTCTGAAAGCAAATAAAATTGCCATGAAAAGTTTCTCAAAAATGTGTCGTTCGGAGTCGACTTTGAACTGTAGGTCCTGCTACTCATGTATACAATTAACTCATATAGCATGATTGGTATGAGAAGCTAAGTCGTAATCCTTACTGAAGGGTTATAATGACCAATTATGTATGTATGTATGTAATGTTAGGGTACTTGCAGAACTTAAAATTTTTCTTTAAATGTCTTTCCTTTTTTTAAAGATTTTTTTTTTACTAAGAGGCGCTTTTATTAGATTATTTAGGATTTCAAGTCAATAAATTAAAAATATAATGCTTTACTCCTTGTTATTACTAACCAGAACTAATTAAAATTTGCAAAAGTAACAATTACAAAGCAAATACAAATCTTAAAGCGGCTTTCAATGTACAAAAGTAAAGAATATGATGTAAGTTTTTTAAATATAAAAACCGTCAAAATAAGGGTATAAATCGTCATATCATCAGTGTGATATTTTTAGAGCACAAAATCGTCAAAATGACGATAAATTGTCAAATCTGACAGCTATGAGTACAGGTTCCAATATACTACCCTTTGGTACATCAGCGGAAATCGAAAATTTAAAATTTAACCTCAGCTCATGATTAAACATTCGTGCCATACCCTAGCGAATGCTTGAGAAACGGCGATAAGAAGTGAGTAGCAGTATTTCTTCACATTAAATGAATGGATTTAATGTTTAAATTGATCAACTACTCTATCATATGCTTGGGAAAAATGTATTAAATTATGTTCCGAGTTGGGTGCCCCGGAAAGCTAGTGGATAGTATGCTAAGCTATTAGTGTGGGGGTTGTAAGTTCGATTCCCAGAGGAGACTTTGGCCTGCTACACTACACCGAGCATAAGGGTGAACTTAATCAGTTCGTGAATAATTAAATTTAGTTTGTAATTGTATTGCAATAAATAAATAAATTTATAAATTTCAAGTTACGTACAAGAAGTAAACTGTACCAATATCAATAACGAATTCATTTTTTGGCAGAATAGCAGAACAGGAATGTCTAAAATGCCTGATTCTCGAATTCCTTTTATTGTATCACCTTTGATATTATTTCCTCATGTGAATGTTTGCTTGGTGCATGTGAATGTTTACTTGGTTTTTAACTTTCAATGTCCATGATCAATTTTCCCAAAATAATGAAATGAGAAATAATCAACGATTTCCGAGCTATTGCTCGGTTATGGTTATGAAAATAAAATTTCCAAACCAAAACCTTTGCAGATATTAATGAAATCCCTAGATTGTTTATGATATTAATTTTAAATTAAAAAAAAATACAGCAAAAATTCAATGAAATTCTTATAATTTTTTTGTTTGTGACATCTAAAAGCTCTTTAAGAATATTTTAATGCTAAAGTCTCATTCAATGATTAGGATTTTTATGAGTTTACATGAAATAAATAAACTTTATTATTATTTACTTATTTCATAATATTTAGGTGGTAAGTTATTTGTATTCAATTTTAATGACTATGATTTTAATTGGCAAACATTAAAATTACCCACGATCGCAATTTCCAACACTCCATTGGCAACTTGGATTGTTCGTATTGAACTCAGTACCATTAAACTCGTAACCATTTACATTTCGGCGACTACCGTCATATCTTTCAACGGAACACATTATATAATCATTTTGATATAACGCCACTTTATCATTTATGAATTGAACAGTCCAAATATGATTAAATGGATCTTTATCTGTGGATTGCCACCCGGCAATCGTGTTTGCCTGAGAATCCATCATGTAGTAATAAACGTTATACGCTGTACCTTTTAAAGTCACCTTAAATTTACTGAAATTTGTATCATTTCCATCGACCAATTCAGCTTTAATATGGCCTGTAGCATCAATATTATTTTTGTCGTACCAAAGCCAAATGTATCGGCTATTTCGGTTTACATAAGAGCTCACAGCTGTGTAAATGAACTCAGAATAAGCAACATTTAACATGCAAAAATATGGTTTGAATAGAAAGTATTTCAAATAATCTGGCAATTCACCAATAGCATCCTCAAGGCCCTCTCTGAGTTGGTTGTCAAGACTTTGTAATAATCGATTATTTTTTATTTTGTATAAAATTAATGCGAATCTTTGTAAATATTCATGATGCTTGTAAATTTTTGTCTTGTGGATTCCATTAAGGATTAGTTGAACTTTTACCATCATTTCAAAAGACTTCATATCATTAGGCGGTTTGTAAACTTCGTACAAATCATTGATTAATTCTTCAGGAGATTTATACCTATACACTTGTTCTAACGCTTCCTGAAAAATATCCTCCATTAACAAAGAATCGTAGTTGTTTTTAAGTTCATCATAGACGTCATTTAGTTTTTGCAGATGTATTGTCGATCCATTTGCACTTAAAATTTCTGCCAACAAATTGGCATTCTCTTGTTGCAAAAAACGTCGAGTTGACTGGCGAAGTTCAGATAATATTTGCTGACGTCTTTCAATTTCTCCATACATTTGTTGTGCCTCAAAAATACTTTTCACACTATTCTGTTTCCTCGTTTCCCACAGATCGTAAAGCTCATTGTCGGCCTCTTCCAAATTAATTTTATCATCACATTTTAAACATTTTCCGTTGAACATAAAACAAAAAACTAAAATTAAATTCAATTCTTTTAACGATCTCATACCTTCCGACTTCCATAAAGTACTGAATTAATTAAATATTTTGTGATCTCGGATTAAGGCGTATTTATACGGAATTTATTGAGTAGATAAGAATCTTGTAAGTATTTCTGTATGTATTTTACTTTTTAAGGCATAAATTCGACAAATACTTACACCATCTCAAACTGTTTATCAGACAACAGTATTTAATGCTACAACGTCAGTTTTCATGGTTTTAATTATTCTATTTGAGGTATTTATGTATATACATACATACATACATACATAAATTTTTTATTATTATAAGAATAGCAGTAATCAGCGTAAATAAGCGCAGTAAATGCAGATGAATTTTCTACACACTTTTCGTTAGCATTCATCTAAATTCGCATTTTTATAATCAATATTATTACAGATTTGGTCAACAGGAATTAAAATAAAATATAAAGGCTTAGTGATGAATATTAAGTCCAAATGAAAAATTGAAGCTACGTTTCCATTTTATACCGGACGTTTTAGAATTTTTTTTAGTATAAATAAAACAAAGTGTATATGATATATAATCGAAATTTTTATTTATTTGATGCCATTACGGTTTTATGACTCAGTCTGAATTAGATTGGAGGTGGGCGTTATATTGAAAGTGCAATTTTTAATATACGATTATGTATAAAATTCAACTGGGTCAACTTGAAGCCACTGTCACTGGTGAGTTAATTGATGGTGGACAGGCTAATCGGAAATAACTGAAAGAACTGTTATCCATTATTTATTAGGTATCTATTTTAGTTTAAAATGTAAATAAGATTTCTGCTTTGACTTAATGAAAATTGTCTTCATTGGGATGAAAGTGTTCATACCCAGCCAATATTCTTTTTAAAATATTTAGCTTGGAAACTATATTTTAGATTAGGAAACAAAGTTTCCAATTGCAATGCCAACATAATTAGTGAAGCTCATTCCAGTATGACTTTTTGTATATTTTCTTAGCTGGTAATCAAGCATTATCTCTTAGATACCTGGCCCTTTATGTGGCAAAAACATCTGTCTGATGGAAACGGAAACAATTCACTCCAAGCAATTTATCGCAGAATGAAAGGAATGACGGCCGGAACAGAAGGTCGAAAGGTCAAAACAATGACACCTACTAATAGGCACCATTAAGTGTTCATCTGTTTAGATTTTTGTTTTGTTTTTTCATAGTTTTTGAACTGTTTGGACTGTTTTTGAATCTATTTTCTTCGGTGTTTAATTGTGTTGTGAGTTTTTTTTTATTTCTTAATTAATTATTTTAAAACAGAGACGATAATGATTGAAAAGATGTAAAATTAACTGATTAAATAAAAAATCAAATGATTTACGTTTGGCAAATTAATTAGTAAAACAAAATGTATAAAAACAAACAAACAAAATTCAGAAAAATTATAAAAAAACTTTGTATTTTTCAATGTTTTTAATTTCCTTTCCTTCCCGAAAAAATAATTCATTTGTGAGGTTTGTATTCGACTGCACCCTTGAAATTAAAATTTTTTATATTGGTTGACATCGTCGCTCGATATGATTTTCGAAATTTTGATATTTGATTACAAGATTTTTATTCGTTTCTTTGCTTCTAACATCGCACGTTCTGTCTTGAACCAATAAGAATATTTTTTCCTCACTTTTCGCACTTAAAATTTGATTTTTTTTATTTTTTTAATTTTATTTACTTACCCTTATCAACAACTGGTGTTTGTACATTTTTGTTCGTTTTTTTCATTAATCTTTCTTTTTTGTCTTTGCAATTATTATTATTTATTTTATTTTTTTTAATTTAATAAATTTAAAGACTTCTGTATCATTAAAATTTTTGAAACCAGGAAATTAGAAGAAAATTTTGAGATATTTTTGACTATTTGTCCATGACTGTATATATATAATATAATTAATATAAAATTAATATAATATATAATAATTTATATGTTCGTACATAATACAGTTGGACAGCAAAAGTCTCAGTACTCCCAATATATTTTGACAATTCAGGAAAGTTTAAACCTACAGTTTGTACAAAAAAAATTAAGAATAAAAATTAAAAAAAATTTTATAATAATAATAATATATTATTATACAAACAAACAATTTTAATGTTTTTCCTAAAAACAAAGAGAAATATAAGGAAAAAGTTCAGATGACTCCATAGGAGTGACTCCCAAGGAGAACTCTGATTTAAATTTAAAATTCAAACGCCTAATATATGAAAATGCAATTTCTTGTATTTAGTGGAATATTCGTTAAGATCAAGCATTCCATTTAACCCATTTGAATTTGAATGTACAAGTTCTGTTTAGCGTTTTTTGGTGGCGCCATGAGCAAGTTTTTCGGTTCATCTCCTATATACTCTCTTGAAGTCATATCGGGACTTTGTCAAAATATATTAGAGTACTAAGACTTTTGTTGTCCCCTGTATATTTTCTAAAACCTAAATTCAATGTGTGGCTTTTAATGCTTTATTTTACCAACCTTTTCATGCTCATAAAAAAAAAACACAATATTAATTATAGAAAATGCATTCGAGTTTTTTAATTTAATTAATTCGGACTTATGGCTTATAGAGGGAAATACCCAATTTTCAATATTCTTATCAATATGTTGACGGACATTTAAGCCTTCAGCCGTCACGATGTTACGTGATAAGATTTAAGACTCAATGACCTTTATTGAATAATTATATTGCAAAATGTTTTACAGCTGAGATAACGTTGTCTATAAATCGTATTTTTTGTGAATTTATAATTTAAGATGCATTGAATAAGTATATTAACTAAGAAACCCTTTAAATAATAACAAAACTTTGGTTTTTCTTATCACATATTTAAATACCTACATACAATGTATGTATTTCAATGTTTTTTTTTCTTGGGCCGAAAGGTGGAATCTTCAAAGACACTGTTCGAACAAAAAAGTGCACGATTCACCATAACTGGTGCCTACATACTAAACCCACTCCCTATATTATTCAACCAATCCCCCCCCGCGGAACCAGCCCTCCTTCATTAAAGCTTTATACTAAATCGAATTTCGTCTTCGTTCTTCCAATCTTCGGAGTTCCAACATAACTTCAGCCATTCTCTGGCTGTATTGGCTCCATATAATCTTAAAAGTCAGCACCTCTTTCTTTGGTCCAAAACTTGTTTCACCGGGCCATCTAAATTTGGGATAGCAGGATAAAATATGATCCGCATCTTTCTCCTCATCCAGGCATGTTGGGGAAGTATCATGCCCAAAACTGTGCAGGCACTTCCTGCAGCAACCATGACCAGTTAGCGACTGGGTCACGTAGTAGTTCAGTTCACAATGTTCAGTATTCCTTTGTGCCAAGTCTCCATCTTTGCACCTCTTGCAATGTCGAATACTCTCCTTATCGCGTCAACAGTGGACCGTCCCTTCCTAAATCCGTATTGCAAGTCCGAGAGAGCTCTTCTTGATTCGACATGCGTTGATTGTATACTATCCTCTCCAGTATTTTTCCCATCGTGTCAAGTAGGCAGATGGGACAATACGATGATGGTTCACCTGGAGGTTTGCCAGGTTTTGGAATGACCAATTTTCAATTTCTGCTCCTTCCATCTACGTGGAAACATAGCCTCGACAAAACATTTGTGAAACACATTCGTGAACATATCCTGCCTATGTCGGATAGCCTCCTTAAGTTCCCGGTTTGGGATTCCATCCGGTCCCTGTGTTTTCCTATCTCCTATTCTAGCTCATGCTGCAAGTACCTCCTCTCCCTGCTTATAAAAGTGTAGGGCTGGCCCTGTGGAAATAACGTACTAATAATCTCCTGTAGCAAAATCGGACAGCCTACTTTTGTTTGTTCCCGACCTCTGATTTTTCAGCAGACAACTCGGTATGCCGTCCCAAAAAGGATTAATTTAGCCTCCTGGCACATCCGCTGAAAGAATAGTTTCTTGCTTCTTTTTATGGTCCTTTTAAGTCGATGCCTAGGATCCTCGTATGCAGTCCGTTCGGCTTCCCATGTAGGTCGGCTTCTCGTATCCTGGACCCTTTTTCTCGCCCCAAAGCATGCCGACCGCAGATTTTGTATCTTGTCATTCCACCACGGTGAACGTCCCCTACATACAGTCCTCTTAGGGATAACAGTGTTAAGCATTTCGCGTACATGTGACGCCAGCCTCTCCAGCATATGTCGGAAAACGTCCATTGATCATCTCGGGGGCGCATAACAGTTATAGACGAAAACTCCCTTTATCTCAGCCATTACGAAACCAATGTCCCGCGTATAGATCTACTGTAAGTGTAATGAACCACAAATCCATACAGCTGCAGTAATAGACTCGTCTTTGATCCAAGTATTGCTCCTCGGTACCCTATACGGCTATTATTGCGGCTTTGATCCCCTCTTCCCTCACCCTCAATAGATTCTGGGCTGCCTCGCAATGATTCAGATTAATCTATATTATTCTTATATCGAACGCGAATTAAGAGCGCTTTGGAACTGCGGACACTTCCTGCTCCCCGCGATATGGTTGGGGAATCTTCGGTTGTCCACTTTGCGGAATATGCAGACCGGTTCCCGTTCGAAATTCCCAGTAATGTGACCCTCTTGTCCACACCTGCGGCGTGTACCCAAAGCGGTCAACTTTACTCTTGCACTGACGGGCTATGTATTCAAATTGTATTTGCATGTCTGTATGTTCATTTCTGTGCTTTTATACATTTGTAGTATAAATGAACTGAAAAACATTGCCTTCCACAGAGTAATTTAAATATAAGCTAACAACACTTTGACTGGGCTCTACAAAATTCTTGCGCTTATTTTATTAAAATCTTTTAAGCAATTGTACATCATTTTTGCTGCTCTTTTATAGTTTTATATTCTCGATATTCAAGTTATATTTTATATTTTTAAGATATTCATTTTTTTTTATTAGGTTATAATCAAGTGTGTAGATCAAAAGTAAAGTAAGTAACAAAATAGAATAAAAAAATATTGACAGCAAATGTAGATAAGGAGTTGCCATATCCTAGTAATAGTATAATACTGACGGGTAGTTTCATACTTATACACAACAATAGTTAATGTTATAATAGATATTTTCATTAGGTTTACTTTTCCTTCTACCATGCAATTGGAATTGCCATAAAAAGACAGTTTTGTTGTTAATTTAATAGAAACGTTTCTTTTTGCAGTTTTTGTAATTAAAAATTTATGACTAACGCTACATGTTCAATGCGGTTTTTTTTTAAATAACTTGTAACAGTTTAGATTTTTGAACACTCCTATTCAAAGTTTATTTAAAATTAAAATGTTTTAATGTTTTAAAGTTTCAATCATATAGCAGAGCATAGGGCCGCCTAATATTGCGATGTTTGACTTCGTTCCACTGTAGACGTAGTTTGGATTGTTCGGTTGTGATTTGGAATTTCTAAGTGTGTGATGGTGCTTGCCTGGAGATTCCAGTCTATGAGTTTCTTTGTGATGTTATCTAAGGGCTTGGGAAGGGTGTGCCCAAGCTATCTCCATTTGCGTCTCCTTGAACATTGGATTTTACGGAAGGCCAGTAAACACGCAAGTTCCTACGCAGGCTTTTACTGACAAATACCTGAAGAAACTGGGAATCGCGCGGTGCCATATTACACGTTTCGCCACCGTACAGTAATGTGGATTCAACGTTGGTATTGAAATTTTGGTGCGTCTCGATATTTTAGACGATTTCCAAACAGGGACTGGAACATCTGCTAATGATCCACCGGATTTATCAATTATACTGCCTAGATAGCAGAAGGACTCCACTTCATCAATTTCCTTGTCGTATATTTGGAATTTTCGTTCTGCGTTAGCTCTTAGCCTGAGTGTTTTGATTTTGTGGACATTCATCATCATTTTTGCTATCTTTGCGGTTTCACTAATTATATTTAGCTTTGATTGCATGTCGGGGAAAGAATGACCTAGCAAGCATATATCATTCGCCTAGTCCAGGTCTTCCAGTCTAACTTGCAAACCCCATCTAATCCCTCTCCTATGGCTTGTTGACTTTTCCATCACTACATCGAGGACACAATTAAAGAGGAGCTGTAACCATTGGCAGCACACATTCTTGGCGGACTCTGGCTTTTATTTTGTTGCTCTTGCCCAGTTGTTTCTCATATAATAAGCGTCATGTTGCAGTGTTCTACAGTGTCTTTATTAAGTTTATTATTTTAGTGGGGACATCCTTGCATGCCAGTGGGCTCCATATGGCCGTGTAATTGAGAGTATGGAAAACCTTTTCGAAGTCAACAAATGTGAGATGAAGGGGCGATCTCCATTCAACTGACTTTTCCACAATAATCCTGAGACTATTAACCTGGTCGACGCAAGCTTTGTTGGGGCTGAAGCCAGTTGTTCCCTGCTGAGAAGAATTGGCTTTGACAGTCTTTCGTTTATTATATTCTCAATAACTTAGTTGATCATACTCAGCAAAGTTATGCCTCTGCAATTTTTCCTCTCCGTTTAATCGCCTGTTTTGGGAAGATTTATAATTGCCGGCGGTGATTGGATCTGGTATGTATTCGTCATTCCATAAAGCCCTTCTGACGGGTTCCAATAATCGAGCGGTAGTAACACGGTCGGTGGTTCTGAAAAACTATTGTCCAGGCCTGGGGATTTGCTGTTATTAATTGAGCCAATTGCTCCGCTGATTTCAATTATTCCTGGACAGTCAGTGTATATAGTTTGATTCAACACGTGACAGGTGCAAGTGCAGATAGAGTCTAGTGGACTAGACGCTGTATTCAGCATATTGGTGTAAACATTTTTCCCATAAGCTGATTTGCTGCGTTTTTGATGTTACAAGTTCCCAACGTCATTTTCCAAGGATCTGTCAGACGAAAATTTTTCATTACTGAGCTTATTAACGGCGAGATATAGGTTTCTTGATGCAGTTTTTAGCTCGTATAGTATATTGTTGAACCAATTCCTCTTTCCTCCCCTTGAATTACGTTTAACATCTCTATTAAATCGCTTATACGTTTCAATTATTTTTACTTTCTTAAGAAATGCAAGTACAGTTATGGCATTAAAATACTATATTTTGTATTGTATTTTTAAGAGCAACAACATACTAAGGGGTCTTGTCAAAATTTTTAAAATTGTGAAAACAAATACTTCAGAAATCCATTGGAACGTAGAAAATTGTAATGTTGTAAAATTATTGAGGAGTATTCTTTGTTCTCAAAGTTAAAAAAAATAAATAAATAAATAAAGCGACGAAAATTATATTGTCTAATATTTAGATAATAACTGTTTAAGAAACTTTCATAATACATATTTGTTTTGTATTTGTGTTACAAGTATCAGAAAATGTACATACAGTGGCTCACAGCTTATTTCGTGCACTTGTAAAATATAACTTTGAATGCTTACAGCAAAAAAGCTAAGCGTAAAATCAAAAAAAAAAATGCACATCTTTTATAAAAATATTTTTTTATTTAAATTAAAATATTGTGTTTATGTTTTTAAATATTTATAGAAGTTAAAATAAAGAAAACTAAAAATACATAAAAAATTAAAGTCACAGCTCTTATTTCGTGCACTGCCAGCAGTCTTAGAAAAACTTATTTGGGTAATGGTTTAATATTTGGTATGCCTCCTTTCTGTTTATGACATCCTTAAGATGATTTTCCATCGAAGCAACAGTTTTCTAGTCGTTTTCGCCGGAAATCTTTGTTCCACTCTTCCACAAAAAGCAGACTTCAAGTCATTGACGTTACTAACCTGCCTTTTACGTATCGCCAAATCCAAAATTGCCCACAAAATTTCAAATAACATTTAAGTCGAGTGATTGAGGAGGAGGATTCCATTCGTGTGGGCAATGTCCATATCAACCATGTTTATTACAATACCCGATTTATGTTTCGGTCATTGTCCTGTCAGTACAGAAAACGGATGCGTAATACCGAAGGCATCGGCACTTTGTGCATAAGTATCTTTTAATATGTTGTAAATACATATTTTTGTTAATTGTTCCTTCAATAAAACAATGTTCGCCACGCTTCAGAGGCAGCCATACAACCCCAAACCATCCACACTGCCTCCAACGTGTGTTGACAGTTGGTTTTAAGTGTTTATTTTGAGCTCAGGTATGATTGGCCTTACGCCACACGTTATTATTCCATCCGAGCCATAAAATATTAAATTTTGACTCATCAGACTTTTGTTATCAGAATATATCTCTAAAACCTCAAACAATTTTTGTTTTAATATCATTGTTAGTTTTAATTCTATAAAGATAGAATGTTTTGTTTTATATCTGCACGAAATAAGCTGTGATCCACTGTATACAAAAATGAGTTATTCGCCTGCTATCTAGTTCGAGATATGGGGGCTTGATTCTTGCCGCAGAAAGACAAAAAAAAAGTTTGTTTTTTATAACTGAAATATAAGAAGTAATAATAAATATTTTCGATAGAATTATATAATCGGTGTTTTAACAGGGACTTCTGAATTTTGAGAATTGATAACAAATATCTCTGTTTTGCCAAATCACAATGACTAACCATAGATAGCGATGTGTTAACACGGAATGCGCTCTGAGGCAGTTGGTAACTAAAATTTACCACATTTACCAAAAATTACTGTGTAGCGTCATTCATATTTCTTTGAGACCGAAATTGACCATCACGAAGACTATAGATCAATGATTAGCAATTTCTTATGGTCTGATTTCCATGAGCAGCACACAAATCATACCACATTGGAGTTGATGAAAACTGGCCACCATAATCATAAGATTTAATCCCGTTATATTTCTTCTTGTGAGTTTTTCTTAAATCGCAGTTGTATGCAAATAAGCCACCAACCACAGCGGTTTACATAGCTAACATAACACATGTCATCGGACAAATTCAGACTGATTTGTAACGCATTGGATATTTAAATGATGTTCTATACAACAGATAATGGCATTAAGAAGACTTTCAGACGAAAAAGTTGATGATATCTCACACATATTTTGTTTTATTGAATTTAACAATAGGAAGTGCTTAATGAAAGATCTGATATTTGCAACGTTCGAGTACTTTGCTGTATATCTTCTGCATAAACTTTAATAACTTTCAATGTTCTTTTTGTATCTTCTTAATTCTAATAAAACGAATATTTATGAATGTTGTTAGGAATTCTGTAAACCTAAAAAAAAAATAAAATAAATTTAATTAATATAAGGACAGGCAAAAATTTCTTGTGCTTGTTAAATATGTTTGAATAAATATTGTTTGAATATTATTAAAAAGTGTTGAGTTGAATAATTTTATTCAACTAGTATTCTAATTGAAATGAAAATTATTTACAGAGTACTATGATTAAAAAGTACATTAGAAAAGTAAAGGGCTGAAGTACAAAGTAGTTTTTCATTTTTTTCAACATCCTCCCTGAATGACAAATGCACAAAATCAGTATACATCACCAATTCAGTTAAAAGAAAAAACTAATTCCAAATCTAATAACACTATGCTAGTAAACAACAAATTTAGTTATTAGATATTCAAGCTTTTGAGGAGTACCAGCTTTCGTAAATATAGCTCCAATCATCTCATTCGTGCATAAGTATTCTAAGACAACTAACTCCAAGTCGATTTTCTGGCGAATAAATTTGGCCTTAATTTCCACGTGTTTTGTTCTTTTTCAATAACAAATGCGTTATTTTTCTGCGATTGTGTTTTGCTGTCTACTCGGTATAAATCGTTGTAAACTTTCATTTTCATTCAAGATGCGCCATGTTTCACCTTCAAAAATATTCTTTTTACCACTTTTAGTCTTTTGTCATACAGAGATAAGACAAATGCACAAATTAGGTATATCTTCGACGTCCTTTACCGTTACTTCTTCTTCTTCTTTATTTCCATTTAAGATATTTAAATCGATGTCGCCTGCGCATTCAACACTCAATTCGTTTTTGTCTGCAACAATTATCTTCTTGCCTTCTACGCAGTGAACGTTATGCATATTCTTGCTGTTGTTCATCATGTGAGTGCTAGCTCCGCTGTCAACATTCTACCATTACAACATGTCTTTATTAGTGTTGTAACGTTCACTTGCATTCACAAGGACATTCATCCTCGTGTGTGCAGTACAAAGTAATTTTTTATTTTTCTAAAAAAAAAACCGATTTTTTTAAGATTATTTTGAAAGTTTTTACAAAAGATGTCAGTCAAAAAAACTTATTCTTTAACAGAAAACAACAATACATACATACATACATAATTGGCCATTACAACCCTTCAGTCAGGATTACAGCCTAGCT
>QOCX01000657.1:0-57212 GCA_005959815.1 Sarcophaga bullata | reverse complement strand
ATTGTTATGAGATGAGGATTGAGGTTCACTTTTTTGTGTTTTTTGGGAAAACAATATTTAATAAATACTGCTGGCTCATAAGAATCATTATCATGGTACATAAAATATCAAACTAAAAATAATTTACTTGATTCGTTATGTATCGAACTTCATCAAATAAAAGACTTTACGAACAAATTGAATTACAGTATTCATCAAAACCAACCAAAAATTTTGTATTTTTGACCAAAATAATCCAGATTATTATGGAACTAAAAAGTAAAACAGATTTATTATTTCTAGATATATTAGTAACTTTTAAATTTAATAAATTTCAGTATCCTATATAACTAAAATCTCCCCAATTGGGTTAAATACATTCATGAACATCAGATCTTAACACAATTGTTTTGGATGACGTTTCCAGTTATACGGCTGTACAACCACCTATCATCCAAGTAGCACTACTAAAAAGAATACTACTGTTACAGACAGTTATTATACATATATGTGTTGCTGTCGTCGCAAATTAATTGTGTGGGTAGACTACAAGCAGCGTTGTTGTCTAGTGATCTCACTTTTTTTTTTTAAGAAAAAAAAAATAAAAATAAAGATAATAAATAAACAAAAAGAACAAATTCCAAGTAGTGTGGACGATCGATTGTCAATTGTCTGAAACCGATACTGTTTAATGACGGATCATTGTTTATCCAAAAGGCTAATCCTCTGAATCAAAAAAAAAAAATAATTATTTTGAACGAATTTCAAGTTAGTTCAAGTTTGGAACGTTCGAATACCGTGATAAGGTAGGTAGGGAACAGGAAATAATAATACGCGCATATTATTTTATTTATTTAATAATACAAGGCTATTTACTTAAGGATATGTATGTATGAATGTGTTCATTTAAGTTCATTTGATTTTTTATTTTTTTTTTAGATTCTGACGTGATTTTCTTTTACCAAATTGCGTGTATTTGAATGTTAATATTTTATTTTTATTAATTTAACATTGCTTCTGTTTTTTTTTGCTATTTGTTTTTTTCCTTTCAACTCTAATCGTAAAATTGGGTCATTCACTTGGAACATTTATTTTGTGAATATAAAAATATTTTGTAGTTTTTCACTTTGCACGTACGTAGTTTATATAGATATGTAAATATGTATATAAAAACATGTTGTATTGAATACTCAAAGGAATACGGCCTTAATTAGGCCTTAATAGTAACGTTTAGAAAAATCGTGTAATAAATTAATAATGCATTGTAATAAAATCACTCACTAACAAGTGAAAATATTATTTTGGCAAATATTAGTTCAAAGGAAAAATAGACAAACATTAAACCTAAGGGAAGATAGAATTATGCACTCACAAAATAATCACACGATTCTTTTGAATCATACTTAAAATCTTATTTTGAAATCTTTGAATATTGTAGTCACAATGTGACAAGCAAAGGCATCCCCATAAACTTTCAACATTGATGTCATGAAGGTTATTCGTTTGAAATTTTTTTGTACAAACAAAATTTTTGCAGTCCATATATGTATCATGAATTTCTACTATTATCCAAATTATATTAACAAAATTACAATTTAATGTAGGCTACTGTGAAATATGCGGCATCAGATTTGTTCAATCATCCAATAAAACCTTAATGATACTATTTAGAGGCCGAGACATATAGAATTCGTTATACATTATACTTTTGACTTTTATTGTTTTTCTTTTTGCTTTGATTATTTGTTTTGATTGTTTTTTCTTTTCATGTTTTATATCTCTACTTTCGCAGCATATATGTATGCTTGTATGTAGTATGTATGTAACTAAATATATTTACCTCTAATTATAATTTCTTCCTTTTGTGATTTATGCATTGGAAAGAAACTTCAAATTTTAAATGTTTATTGGAAGATCAGCATAAATTTCTATGCCTTAAATTAAGTAATATTTTCCTTAGAGGAGTTAATAAAACATGTTATTGTTTTTCGTTAATATTATATTACAAATTACAGATAGAAAGTTATCCTTAGAATCACTTCGTTGCTCGGGAAATTCTAATATTCGAAATGTTCTAAGTTCTGGAAGCTTTTTCTCCCTCAAAATAAAAAAAATTGTAAAGGATAAATTTAACATAAATAATTTTTATTAATGTGTTTTTTAGAATATATTTTAAAAAAAGGAATACTTTTGCATATTAATTTTAATAAGTAAATTTTGTTTTATTTAAATCCCATACAACGATATCATTACGAATATGCTAAAGGCTAAACATGTGTTTATCTCTGTAATTGAACAAAAAGTTTTAAGCTTGCTTTTGGACTGATTCGCTACAAATAATTTTATTCAATACGGGTATTCCATATTTTATAATCTACTTCATCAAACAAATCAAAATAATGTGTTTTAGTTACTTCCAGAAATTTTAATCTCTGGTTTTAATTTCAAAGCATTCAATACATTAAAATCAAAAGTTTTAATTTTTGAACAATTTAAACATGTTAGTTCTAATTCGTCAGAATTTTATTACCAGTTTTATGCTTTTGTAGGATTTTTGTACAATTCATTTAACGTAAATATGCAACAGGTCAGTGTAATGAAAATGATAATGTGTGCAAGTACGTATTAAATGTAATACTGAGATTACTAGCTTATTTACATCCATTACGATAGATCTCTTCTAGTCAATTTACGTAATGAAAGCGATGGTTAAAAGGTAAGAATAATTCCAAGTAGTTTTTTTTTCATATTAAATTTTTTAAGAAAAAAAAACATAAAACTTATTTTTTGGTTTCAATATGCGTCGGAATTTTGTGTTTATTACCGAAGGACGACGTAAAACTATACTTTTTTGATGGATTAATCTTAAGATACATACATACATAATTGGTCATTACAACCCTTCAGTCAGGATTACGGCCTAGCTTCTCACACCATGATGTGTGTGTTAATTTTATACTTGAGTGACGGGACCTACAGTTTAAAGTCGACTCCGCACGACAGATTTTTGAGAAACTTTACATGACAATTTTATTTACTTTCAGAGTTTTTGCCAGAAATCTGCTGAGAAGAAGTCTGACAGGGGATTAATCTTAATCTGAATCTAAATCACGTATCATTTAACATCACAATCATAAACGCAAAAATTTATTTCCATAGGATAAAACCTAACCTATTTCTTTCATATACAACAATCATATTTAATATATGAAAGACTAACTTTAAATTTTGCTAAGCCTAAGCTACAATAATCTCCCATAAGTTAATAAAATTATCACAGTGTAAGAACTTAAAATCTAATAATAATCTTAAGCAAATTCTAATTTAACTATTGGCCCTATATGCGCAATGGTTTGTACAACCAGGGATGGTCAATTACATGCATCTACCAGAAATTACACCGAAAAAATCATCGTGTTGAGTCAACAGACACAAAAATTGGCGAGCAAAAGTGGATACATAAAATTTAAAAAAATTATGAATAATTTTTTTGGTATATTATTTCTTAAAATAAAAACAATCCATGTTAAATATTAACTTAGACTATACTTTAATTAAAAAAAAATTATTTATTTGTTATTTAATTTTATGAATTATGAAAAGTTATTTCCTTTAATTATAATAAATTAAAATTTATTTAACAGTATTCATCCAGTTTTTCCGCTTCTCATTTCTGTTTAACTGGATATTTAAATTTAATTAAAGGAAATAACTTTACATAATTCATAAAATTAAATAATAAATATTTTTTTTTAAATTATTTTTTATTGTTTTTAATTTTAATTTTTAATTGTTTTTAATTTTAAGAAATAATATACCAAAAATTTATTATTCACAATTTTTTTAAGTTTTATGTATCCACTTTTGCTCGCCAATTTTTATGTCTGTTGACTCAGCACGATGATTTTTTCCGTGTAATTTCTGGTAGATGCGTGTTATTAAACCATTGCGCATAAGGGCCAATAGTTAAATGTAGGATTTGCTTAAGATTATTATTAGATCTTAAGTTTTTACACTGTGATTATTTTATTAACTTATGGGAGATTATTGTAGCTTAGGCTTAGCAAAATTTAAAGTTAGTCTATTCATATTATAAATTGTTGTATATGAAAGAAATAGGTTAGGTTTTATCCTATGGAAATAAATTTTTGCGTTTATGATTGTGATGTTAAATTATACGTGATTAAGATTCAGATTAAGATTAATCTCCTGTCAGACTTCCTCTCAGCAGATTTCTGGCAAAAACTCTGAAAGTAAATAAAATTGTCATATAAAGTTTCTCAAAAATCTGTCGTGCGGAGTCGACTTTAAACTGTAGGTCCCGTCACTCATGTATAAAATTAACACACACATCATGGTGTGAGAAGCTAGGCCGTAATCCTGACTGAAGGGGTGTGTTAATGACCAATTATGTATGTATGTATCTTAAGATTAATCCATCAAAAAAAAGTATAGTTTTACGTCGTCCTTCGGTAATAACACAAAAATCCGACGCATATTGAAACCAAAAAATAAGTTTTATGTTTTTTTTTCTTAAAAAATTTAATATGAAAAAAAAACTACTTGGAATTATTCTTACCTTTTAACCATCGCTTTCATTACGTAAATGGACTAGAAAGAGATCTATCGTAATGGATGTAAATAAGCTAGTAATCTCAGTATTACATTTAAATACGTACTTGCCACACATTATTATTTTCATCACTCTGACCTGTTGCATATTTACGTTAAATGAATTGTACAAAAATCCTACAAAAGCATAAAACTGGTAATAAAATTCTGACGAATTAGAACTAACATTAGTTTAAATTGTTAAAAAATTAAAACTTTTGATTTTAATGTATTGAATGCTTTGAAATTAAAACCAGAGTTTAAAATTTCTGGAAGTTTCTAAAACACATTATTTTGATTTGTTTGATGAAGTAGATTATAAAATATGGAATACCCGTATTGAATAAAATTATTTGTAGCGAATCAGTCCAAAAGGCAAGCTTAAAACTTTTGTTCAATTACAGAGATAAACACATGTCTAGCCTTTAGCAATATCTGCGTAAATGACTACTCGTTCGTATGGGAAATTTAATAAAACAAAAATTTACTTATTAAAATTAATATGCAATTAAATATATTCTAAAAAGACATTAATAAAAATTATTTTATGTTAAATTTATCCTTTACAATTTTTTTTATTATTTTGAGGGAGAAAAAAGCTTCCAGAAATTAGAACATTTCGAATATTAGAATTTCCCGAGCAACGAAGTGATTCTAAGGATAACTTTCTATCTGTAATTTGTAATATAATATTAACGATAAAACAATAACATCTTTTATTAACTCCTCTTAAGAAAATATTACTTAATTTAAGGCATAGAAATTTATGCTGATCTTACAATAAACATTTAAAATTTGAACCGGAAGTTTCTTTCCAATGCAGAATAAAATCATTTGTAGCGAATCACAAAAGAAGAAATTATAAGTAGAGGTAAATATATTTAGTTACATACAAACATACATATATGTTGCGAAAGTAGAGACATGAAAGATGAAAAAAAACAATCAAAACAAATAATCAAAAGCAAAAAGAAAAACAATAAAAGTCAAAAGTATAATGTATAACGAATTCTATATGTCTCGGCCTCTAAATATGTATCGTTACAGGTTTTTATTGGATGATTGAACAAATCTGATGCCGCATATTTCAAAGTAGCCTACATTAAATTGAATTTTGTTAAGATAATTTGGATAAATAGTAGAAATTCATGACTACATATATGGACTGCAAAAATTTTGTTTGTACAAAAAAATTTCAAACGAATAACCTTCATGACATCAATGTTGAAAGTTTATGGGGATGCGTTTGCTTGTCACATTGTGACTACAATATTCAAAGATTTCAAAATAAGATTTTAAGTATGATTCAAAAGAATCGTGTGATTATTTGTGAGTGCATAATTCTATCTTCCCTTAGGTTTAATGTTTGTCTATTTTTCCTTTGAACTAATATTTGCCAAAATAATATTTTCACTTGTTAGTGAGTGATTTTATTACAATGCATTATTAAATTATGACACGATTTTTTCTAAACGTCACTATTAAGGCCTAATTAAGGCCGTATTCCTTTGAGTATTCAATACAACATGTTTTTATATACATATGTACATATCTATACAAACATACGTACGTGCAAAGTGAAAAACTACAAAATATTTTTATATTCACAGAAATAAATGTTCCAAGTGAATGACCCAATTTTACGATTAGAGTTGAAAGGAAAAACAACAACAGCAAAAAAAAACAAAAGCAATGTTAAATTAAATAAAATAAAATATTAACATTCAAATACACGCAATTTGGTAAAAAGAAAATCACGTCAGAATCTAAAAAAAAAAATCAAATGAACTTAAATGAACACATTCATACATACATATCCTTAAGTAAATAGCCTTGTATTTATTAAATAAACAAAATAATATGCGCGTATTATTATTTCCTGCTCCTACCTACCTTATCACGGTATTCGAACGTTCCAAACTTGAACTAACTTGAAATTCATTCAAAATAATTATTTTTTTTTTTTTGTATTCAGAGGATTAGTATTTTGGGATGAACAATGATCCGTCATTAAACAGTATCGGTTTCAGACAATTGACAATCGATCGTCCACATTACTTGGAATATTGTTCTTTTTGTTTATTTATTATCTTTATTTTTTATTTTTTTTTTTTTCTTAAAAAAAAAAAGTGAGATCACTAGACAACAACGCTACAGCTACATGAATCTTATAAGTATGGCTTCGATTGCTGCTTGTAGTCTACCACACAATTAATTTGGCGACGACAGCAACACATATATGTATAATAACTGTCTGTAACAGTAGTATTTCTTTTAGTAGTGCTACTTGTATGATAGTGGTTGTACAGCCGTATAACTGAAACGTCATCCAAACAATTGTGTTAAGATCTGATGTCATGAATGTATTTAACCCAATTGGGGAGATCTTAGTTATATAGGATACTGAAATTTATTAAATTTAAAAGTTACTAATATATCTAGAAATAATAAATCTGTTTTACTTGTAGTTCCATAATAATCTGATTATTTTGGTCAAAAATACAAATTTGTTGGTTGGTTTTGATGAATATTGTAATTCAATTTTGTGCGTAAAGTCGTAAAAGTCTTTTATTTGATGAAATTCGATACATAACGAATCAAGCAACAAGATTTTTAGTTTTATATTTTATGTACCCATGATAATGATTCTTATGAGCCAGCAGTATTTATTAAAATATTGTGTTCCCAAAAAATACAAAAAAAGTGATATGGTGATTTCAAAAATTTTCTTAAATGTATCAATCCAAATCACTTTTTTGCCAAATCAATATTCACTTACCACAACTGATAAATATGGCTATGCCAAGTGCTTACTGCTTGCTTGTATGTACTAATGAAAACAGCATAGACCAGTTATTATTTGCGGCTAAAATTTCCTAAAAATGTTCCAAATAGTGTATACTGTGTTATCTGCCACAACCGAAGCCATTGAAGTTACAAAAAAATGCACGTAAACACTTTGCATTGACAAAAGATGATTTTCAAAATTTCACTCATTACTGACCATACGGGTAGGTTTGTTTAATTATTTGCTAAAATGAAAAGGATTCCTGAATGTGTAGAGCATAACATAGGATATAATAGCTAACCTAAAAACCAACGCCTTTGAAATGTTATTGTTCAATTTTTCAAGAGAGCAATTTAACAAATGTTTGGCAACAGATTACGAATCTTTCTAACACCGCAGAAGTGATCATTTCAAGTAAAAAGGTTAACGTCTTAACTCCAAATGCAACATGTTGACATATTTGTCTGTTGAGAGACTCAAAATCTATAATTTGAATGGAAAATAAGCATTTTAATGAATCATTTCCACTCTACTCCTTCTAGGATATAAATAAGTATGTCTATAAGAAAGTCTTTATCAGGCATGAGTTTATGTGTTTAAACACTAAATGTATTAGTAAACATGTGTGTATACTAATATTAACAAATCTAAATTACTTCTATCTTCTTCTTCTTCTTCTGCTATTGTTTTACAAAAACAATCTTGTATTATATATACACACCTCTACATGCATATATATATTTTTGTATATATGTACATACAAATTATTCTGAGTTTTTTTTTTTGGTTTTTTTTTTGCTTTGGAAGAAATCAAGGAACCTTAACTATAAAAACACTTCTTAACGTTGACATTTTGCTTTATTTATTACAACTCTGACCAAATAGAACAAAAAGAAAAATGAAATAAAAACTTTGTTGCTTCCACCCAGAATGACCTTAGACGCACTGAAGGGTTTGTTGTTCGTTCGTTCATTCCTAAAAGACGGAGTTCAATCAAATGTTGTATCATAAATAGCAATTCCAGTTGCTAGAACATGCATACTATCGTCCTAAATTTTTAAAGTAATGTGAGTAAAAGCAATGGATAAAAGTCGAAAAATGGGAACAGTATCGGTTCTCATACTGGAAACAAAATTCATTTGAATAATTTTGTGGAAAGTAAATAACTTGGAGTATGGTTGACATTTGTTGTGCCTTCAGTAGTTGCTACGATACTTGCATACTACATTTTATTTTTATACCATAAGTATGTAACATGTCAGACCTTTAAAGAGAGCACACGCAGTTAAATCATGAAATTACCTTTAGCTGGCCGTTTTATAGCAAAACAAATTTTATTATTTCTCTCTCCAGACACCGTACAACTAACAAAATAATTCAACATTTTGGTCTAAACGCATTAAATTAAGACAAAATGTTAATATGATTATTTGATGAAATATTAAACAATCAATAATTCTTTAATGCCCGATAATACATCTTTTCATGAATGCCATAGATTTTCCATAGGGTTCCAAAGGTGGATTGCATGATATATACCTTTAGTTTGATCGCATTCTTTTTTCTTATTTTTTATTTTTTTGATCGTTTAAGAAATTATCAAAATAAAAACAAAAACAAAAACAAAAACAAAAAAGAAGTTGCTCTTTTTCTAACATAAAGTAGTGCATTTTCATTTATTTGTGATTTAATTTTTCGAGTTAAGTATAGTGTTGATAGTGACCAAGTTTTTTCCTTTCAGAAAAGTTAAGAACTTTAGTTTTACTGTATGCTTTCTAAGCATTTTCTCAACATTTGCAAACATTTTTTTTTCATTTTTTTGTCATAAATTTAAAGTAAAATAAAATAGACTTTCGAAAGGTGTGACAATTGAGGACCAGTTATTGCAATTTTCTAAAGTCTATAATTTTTTATGAAAAAAAGGATACTTGCTGCACGAATTAATACTAGCTAGGATTCAGACAATATTACTAATAATGTAACATTACGAATAGAGATACATATGTATACGAATTGATTTGAAATTAAATCTGTTATTTCAGCTTTAAGCTGAAAGTATATTTTTATTAGAATTATTCTAACATAACTATTTGACAGATACCTTGGTAGAATTCTTTTAATTTTTAACAAAAATTCAAGAATTCATCCGAAAAGTAATGAAAAGAAAATTTTATTTTTGCATGTTATATTAAAACAAAGACAAAAAAAAATAAATAAATAAATAAATAAATAAATACAAGACATTTCATAGTTATGTACGTGCTTAAGTTTTATGTATCAAAATTCAAGGTCAATTAATAGTTATCGTGAAAGCTTATCATTTGATGCATCACTCTTCTGCTGCTATAGGTGGCAACAATTTTCAATGTCAAATTGCAGCGATATTCACATACAAGAGGGGAAATCTAATTCCAATAAAATGTCTGAATATAGTATACAATACTTAGGAAACATTATACATTCTTAAATTAATTTTCCTTAAATTATTGCTTGAGTTTATTCATCAAACCTTCCAAACAAATACTTCAGAGGTGCACTTAGTATTTTAGTAAAATATTCAAATGCAATTCATTTCACTATAAATGCCAGAAAATAAAAACTTTCCAGATTCCAAGGAAATTCCCCCACCAAATGTATTCCAAAATAAAATAAAACAACAAACCCATCTATACATTCAACAATCGTCTAATGAATAAGTGAACGAATAAAGTCCGTTCATTTGTGGCACATGCAAAACATTTTTTAGACGTGGTCAAGACTTCTTGTTCAGCGGTCATACTGTTGTAGTTCAATTATTTCGTGCGAACAAAAAAATATCGACAAGAAAAAAAAAAGGTGAACAAAAAAATAAACTAACTAAGAGGCCAAATTGGCTGGTCTTTAATAAAATGTACAGTTTTTAATTAGAAATTAACAAAATTAATTACTAAATAAATTCAAATAAATCATTTGATTGCAAAGAAAGAAGAAATAATAAGTGAAAACTGTAAACTGTGTTTTGCAGTTTGTATAAAACATTTTACGAAAAGAAAAACAATTGTTAATTTTTTTTTTTTTTTTTTTTTTTTTTTTTTTTTTGAACGGTCAATACAATCATATCGGTCTTAATCTTTATGTACTGGGAATAGCTTCACACATAACAACAAATGAAAGAGCATCCGTGGACGACAGCAGTACTAAAAATACGAATTTTAATTAAAGAAATAAATTCTTAAAATCTCTTCATGTCCGCCATCAACAACAAAGTATGTATTGCCTTACTCTACTAAGTTGTTTTTAATCGTTAACAGAATAGCTACCTAAGTAAAGATTTTTATTAACCATTTTACCATACTGCAGAGAGTCATCCAAATGCGAAATAAAAAATTTTCTCTTAGTCCGATACGACGATAGTGTTATCATAAGTTGAGCAACAACTTTAAAAAGGAAAAGTTATGTTAAAATTTCTAGTGCTATTCGATAAAATAAATGAAATTAATATACGATACGTATTTTAACATTTGGCTTCGGTAATTGATAGATTTGGAGACGGGATATTGATCGGCTAATAGCTTTCAAGCTTAATAGTGAAGAACTAAAGTAGAGCCCTTATCTTTGACATTCACGAGCTGTGGCGCTTCAAGTAATATTGGTTTTCCCGAAACCACAACATATCATACTGCGAATTAATTTTATAACAGAGTAGCTTGCAAACAGTATGCAAACACACTCATAGGGAGGAGGGTTCCCCGGAAAATAGAACTTGAGCTTGCTATCATAAAGTTAAACAAGAACGAAACATATATTATTTGCAATATTAGATACCTATTACAAATAGAAATCACCACTGAAGAAATCTATAATTCCGCTCTATGTGTCCTGTGCCGTGTCATTCACGTAACTGATAAATGTGGCGAACCTAAAAGTGATACAAGCCTTAGAAGAAATGCGGCCACACTGATGGTAATCCATAATACACAAGACTGGAGCAACTCCTGCTCTTGTCGATTACATTCCTATAGTTCTTACTCATATTAGTGATTATCATCAAATATCTCGGCCAATTGCAAGCCATGATGCTATGTAGAATGAACCTGCCCCAAACCATGCGACGTTTTCGTTAAAAGAATAACCAATTGAATTCCTGCTACAATTGATAAATTGTTTGAGCAAATGAACAACTTTATGACTATTTTGACCACTTTAATGCAGGATGGAATGAAATCGAAATTGCTGCAAGTAACGATCTGAAGAATAGAAGCGTAGTGAGACAAGGAAGCGTAATATTTTTTTCATTGAAAGTTTTTCTTATCGTTTGCACTAATTTATGGGTGTTTATTCCTGAAGCCTAAAACAAAATACGAAATAGACCTGCTTGCATTTAATATTGGCAGTAGTTTAGAAATTAACAGTTTTTAAGAAAGCTTTGTTTGACATTGTGTATAATAAACATATGAGACTATTTGTTGACATTAGGCCAGATTGTGAGAATGCTTTTCAAGTTGGACTATGCAGTTGATTGACAAGTTAAGGAGGTACTGTGCTACGACTGTGTTGGTTGGTACTGTAGTTTTTGTCTTTTAAAGGTGAATTGAGTTTCTTCTTAATAACTATCCATTGTCGGTACGTATTTCGAAGGAACGAGGTGAGTTTTCTTGCACTCTTTCAACAGTTCCAGTTTGACTATGATCTTTTCTGAATGCGTAATGCGGTCATCAATTTCAATATTTTGTTGTACATTTGTTGTTACCTTGGATTTTAAAACTCCTTTTAATGAAGGTTTTATGCTTCTTGTGACTCTATTTTTCAGCTATTGATTCGCTTCTTGTTGTATTCCCATGTCGCTGTTGTGAATAATTTCTTGCACAGTCTCAAGAAACCGAAGCACTTGAACGCTTCTTTCGGCACATGAAAAATGTGCTGGGCCCAGCGTATTTCACAATGAATTTTCATGCCCAGGACTGCTAAAGCTTCTGACTCCTTAATATTTACACCACCCATACATACAGATGAAGCAATATTATTGCTGCGTTTATATGTCAATAAACAATACTGAGCCATTCAGAGATTGACCGTATGTCAGATGTGAGTGAGACGTTCAAAGTTCTCGCCCAACAATAAAAATAATATGAAAGACACATACTGCTGTCATCTGCAATAGAGTAGATAGCATTAGGAGTTGAAGAAATAAAAAAATAAGGAATACGGTCGGAGAGCAGAGACTTGCGATACCTCTGAGTTTAACCTCAACTCGTCTGATATGATACCCGAGAAAACTCGAAAGAAATGACAACCAACACCAAAAGCAATATGTTTCGATAAAAGTGCAGCGTGACATACTCTGCTAAATGCCTTGAAAATATGTAGAGCCACAATTAGTAGAAAGGGCCCAAGGGAAAACGTGCTGTATATAGCTAATTGGGTTGTTGAACTCTAGATATTTCACAAGATATTTCAAGATTATTAGATTTACCGGTTTTGGTGATTGGCCTTACATTAGCAGCCTTCCAGAAAGGTGGAAAAATTCTGACGCGATATAAGGTACTGAAAAGGTTAGCTAAGGGACAAGCAAACATTGAAAAACACTGCGTCAGGACCAGTGCTGAAATACCATCCGGCCCAGTAGACTTGTTTATGTTGATATCCATAAAGTCTCTTTTGACTGTACGCGCACGAAAGAATATACTAAGCATAGTTACTGATAACCTTTACATTTTAGGCAGTGGTTGATTGATTTCCGGTAGGTTGGACTTATTTGAAAATATTTCAGGTAAGAGGTTAGCTTTATCAACCGGGCTAGTAAATGGACGGTCATTCATTATAAGATAAGGGATCGAACTGGCATTATTCCCCACAGTTGTGCAGTTCCGCGCATTAATTGTTGTGCCAATTAGTGATTTTATCGAAATAGTTTTTGTGGAAATAAAAGTTTTCATATGAAATGATGATCTGATACCATAATTTCTATCATACTATTCTTTCAACCATTTTTGCCTTGTCATCAACATTATCGTCAATAAAACATAATTTCCAGTTAAATTGCCTTTTCGTAAATAAAAATGGAAAGTAAAAGTGTGAAGTGAGGAAGAGGTCGAGAGTGCTGTTTAGGTGTCCTTCAACACTCGATATATAATTTGGCTCTTCCACTAGATGCGCATTGTGTGCGTTGTATAACTGTACATATTGGGCTTCTGGGTTTTGGATGGCTTAAATGATGAAACCAAGAGGAGTTTTGAAGCACGTATGTTGCACGAACGTTTTCTGTCATATATGCTACAAGGGAACAAATCAAACAAATCAAATCTATAACAGAATGATAGAAAAGACAAAGAGACAAATTGGTGTTGGCTTATTATTTAACGAGCAGTGTTATACCTTCAACGTTAAATATTACAACAACAATTCACAACTTATTCTAACAACAACAATTGTCAGCATGTTGTTTACATTCATACATGCTTTCTTCTTTGTTGTTTTTGTATCTTGTTTACGTTAGTCCTTTCAGCGTTGTTATTGTTTGTTGTTTCCTTGTTTATCACTTTTTCGTTATATTGATATTGTTGTTTTATTTCTGTTTATTTGTCAATAAAGCAAATAAGTCCGTTGTTTTTGTTTTTGTATCTTTTGTTTTACATTTTAATGTTAAACGATGTTACACCACTTAAGCCTGTTCGCCCCGAATAGGCTCGTTATCTCTTCTTCATATTTCGCCAGTTACTCTACGAGTACGATTTGATTTTTACTTGGGGGCTATAAACTTTCTGTGTCCTGTACATTAATTCGTTTAGACGTTTAATTTTATTTAAAAGACATTATACTTCCTCCACTACTTTCGTTTTCCGCAGTCTACTTACTAGAAGTCTGGAAATTGTGCGAGCAGTCTCCTGAGTTAGTGCGAAGGCCACGGTCTCTGCTAGTCCCACACTAGCTAGTCCCACTTTGATGTCATTTCGATGGTAGATTGAATGTGAATTTAGACGTTTTTCTGAAGACATGTGCTTATCTCTGACTCGTACTTGTTCTTTACGCTTTTCCAAATTAACGTAAAGGCTTTTCCAAATTAACATCAATAATTATCTGCGTTCCGTACAATTTTTCATGTTCTTTGCTTCGGTTCTTTCCATCTAAATCTGTCTCTCAAACCCTTTCTGCCAGACGTCGTTACAGTTCCCGACCCTTCTAGTCTTTGTAGTCACCCAGGAGCACTTCAAACCGTTTCCCTTCCTTTTCCCGCGCTTTCTTCTCTGTCTTATTGTAATCAAGTAACTCTTCCTCTGGTTCTTTCTCACATTCTCCGTCACGCTCTCTTTCGTGTTATTTCGTTCTTTCTCTCTCTGTTCACTTTCACGTTCACGTTCGTCCTCTTGTTCCCTTTCACTTTCACGTTCCCTGCATTCCCGCTCTCGTTCTTTAGATTGTGAGCGACTCAGTTGTGAATCTTTGGGACCAGCATTATGATCTTTCTCTTTTTTCACTGGTGAAGAAATATCGATCATTTGTTCCCTCTGGATACCCGTCGCAATAGGAAGACTTTAACCCATTTGTTCATCGGTATCCCAGTCTAGTTCGCACATCTTTTCATTCTCTTTCTCCTCAGCAGGATCGCCAATCTTTACAACTTCCCATTCTTGTTCTTCGGCGACTGGTTTCTTATTTCCTCGACCGGTGTCTGCCTTTCCTCCTTGATTTTTGGCTGGTGTAGAACCTTTCTGCGTCGATTGTTTTTGATTCTTCTTATATGTCTTAATGATTTCAGGACAACTAATTGTTTCCTCCGGCTGCCAGGTGTCGTCAGCCTTTGCATATCCCTTACATCTGATTAGGAAATACGACTCACCACGTTTCGTCTTGTGACCAACAATGTCCTTAACTTCGTATTCCTCCTCTTCAGCGTCATCACCATCTTCATCATCTTCACCAACATTGCCTTTATGCGAGGCTTTCTTGGCTTTAGCTTTTCCTTTGACAGCTCCCTTCGCTATGCCGCTAGATTTGGGCTGCCGCCATTTAATGGCTTCTCGTCACTTTCTACGTCTGTGATTTTCTTTTCTATATTAGATACTTCCGTGTCAACCGTCTTTTCTAGAGTTGACACCTTTTTCTCGACACTAGTACTCCTCTTGCTGACTGACTCTTTTGTTTCCTGCAGCTTCCTCTCCAATTTCCTTTAAATTTTTGCCAACAATTTTGCTTGCATTTTCTCCATTCTCTGCTCAGAAGCTTCTTGCAGTTTTTGCGTTGCTACTTGTACATCTTCTTTTACTTCAGCAAGTAGTTTTTGATTTTCTACTCAAGAAGCTTGTATTTGTTCCGTCAAAGCGGCTAGCAACGAATTTAGGTCCATAACGCTGGGAGTTGCAGATGTCTGTAACTCTTGTTCCTCCTCATCTTCGAACTCGTAAGAATTGGTATCGATGCCCTGATGCTGAAGTTCCTCCCTTAACCGTCTTTGTTCATTTTTCGTACCCGTTGTTAACTGTTCTAGTTTACCCAATTCTCGTTTAAGCCGTTCCACTCTTAGTTCGGAGAGTTTCTTTTTTAATTTTGTTTTATTTTTACTTTTAGATTTTGCAATCCCACTTCTGACACCAATTGTTACGTTTTTACCTTTTAAAAACGTTTGAAATATTAGCTCATAGATTGCAAATAAAAATAAAAATTAATTTGTGTTTAATTTTAATTAAATCCTTTATCTATCACACAACTTTTATGTGCCACTGTTCACAACTGATTCTAACAACAACAATTGCTTTATTTGTTATTCCTTTGTTTATGCCCTTTGCGATAAACAATAACAATTATTACACAATTCTTCTGTAGAATTTTCAAACCACGATTGGTTTCCTTCACACGCAAAGCGACTTCACACAAGACTGACTGAACTTCAACTCCGATTTTGCATGCTTTGCATTGCCTTTTATATAGCGACGTAAACAGTCTGATGAATGTTTGAGTAGACGAGGGTTCTGGTCTTCGCCTTCACGAGATTTCTAAGAATGTAAACATGTTGTTTCTATTTCTATTCATACATACTTTCTTCTTTGTTGGTTTTGTATTTTGTTTACGTTCGTCCCTTCAGCGTTGTTGTTTGTTGTCTCCTTGTTTATTCCTCTTTCTTAGTATTGATGTTGTTGTTTTATTTTTGTTTATTTGTTGTTTTTGTTTTTGTTGCTTTTGTTTAACATTTTAATGTTAAACGATGTTACACCATTTCCATTTTCGTAACAATATATTTTTTTTTTGCATTTCTTTATGTGTTTCAAATTTTTGTGTATTTAATTTCTTTTCTTTTTCCTATTAGTGTTAGTATGTATTAATATAACAACATATGCATTTTTGATTGTTTTCACTTTAATTTTAATTTTAATCAAATGAGTTCCATTACTTTTTTATTATTTTATTAATTTAACACAAAAGTTAAGGTTTCTGTCTTGACTGTGAATAATATTTGTTTTACATGTCACTGCATTGATTATGAACTTTTCTTTCAGCGAACAAATTTTGCTGAATCCATGAACCAATTATAATCGTGTTTTACTCTCTTAACATTTATTATTTCGTTTTAAAGAATGTGTTTAAAATATCAATTAAAAAAATACTTCATTTGAGCAAATGTGACCTCTTGAATGTATAGAATTTGGCCTAAGTGAGCAACTCCTGCATCGACCATTGCTAATGTGCTGCATTTAAAATAATCATTTCCATATGTAAGCATGCATTCTGCTATCGATAGGTTGCGGCGCAGGACTTAATGCGTCGAATGTGTTTGTAGTGTCAAGTGCAATTATTATTAAAAAAAGTAACGTTTGAGAGCGCACACGTTTTTAAATTTTAATTCCAAACTCTACATTCGCACCTCATTCTGTGACTACACAAAAAATATTTATAAAATGCCATATTATGTAAATCCTTTCTACATTTGCATAGGCCTGCTAGTGTCGGGTGGAATATTTTGAAAATATGAAACAAGCATTCACACTTTCAACCTTTGACACGTACCATCATATTAGCTGTCAAACTAATTAAGCATCAAACTTTTCAATAAAATACAAATTAAATATGCATTTCAAGAACAAGAAGAAGAAGTTGGCATAGTGTAGTAGGTAGAGTTGTCTTATTAGACGAGAGCCTGTGTTTCAAAAATCAGACTTTCGGCAACTTCCTCTCAATAGACTTCTGGCAAAAACGCAATACAACACGCACAATATTAGTGGTACGATAAACTGGGTCGTAATCCTTTAAGGACCAATTAAATAAATAAATAAGTAAGCATTTCAAGATTAATAATATAATTTGAGATTAATTTTCAATTTATCAGTTAAAGCAAAACAATATTTAGAAAAAGATCGGGACATCTTAACCGTCGGTCGTATTTTTATTTAGTCTTCCAATTTGGAATGATTTTCTTTTTCCATTTAATTTCTTTAAATGTCAACTCTCATTAAATGCTACTCAAGTTTATTTTAATTACTTTTTTCATGATGTTCATAAAATTATCTGAAGATATTGCGTGGAATAGCAATGATTGAGGAACATTTATAAAGATATTAGATGTCAATACGTATGAATAGCTTAATATTTTGTATTTTTTTAAATTATGCCAATTATGATTATCTATTTAGTTTAATGACACAGCTGCCAGATTTGACGATTTATCGTCATTTTGACGATTTTCTGGTCCAAAAATATCATTTTGACAATATGACAATTTATGCTCCTTATTTTGAAGATTTTTGGAAATTAAAAATTTACATCATATTCTTTATTTTAGTAAATTAAAAGCCATTTTATAATTGCTTTGCAATTGTTACTATTGTAAATTTAAGTTAAGAATTATAATTTAAAGTTATTTGCGAAGAGTTTTTGGTATTTTATGCCTTTTTCATCTCTTAAAAGTCATCATCCCTTAAAAACCTCTACACGAAGGGAGTGCCACATTCGAATACTTCGTCTAAATAACGAATAGTGTGCGTTTCAGTGGCCAATCGACCACATGCGGATATGCTCGCCGAGAAAGACGAGTGTAGTAGCGATAGAACAGTGAAACACAAGCCACATTGCAATGATGCTCTAATGAATTAATGGAGTTCAATACCCTACCGTAATTAATGAGCAATTTCACCCTCTCCTGTACGCGGTCGAGAAGTCTCCAAATAGACGATGAGGTACCAGCCTTTACATGAGGGTTGTATTCCATTCTCTTTCGGATATAAGTGAAGCAAATAGTAAGAAGATCAGATGAAGTGAACTATTTTTTACACCGTAGTAAGAAGCTAAGGCAGTGAAAAATGTGTTGGTTCCAGCGAATATCGCAATATATTTTCAGACATCAAGAGCTGGGAAAGATTGTTTAAATTTTAAACAATTTTTTCTCGAAAATGATATAAGATTTTCCGATTTTTGGAAAAAAAATTAGAAATAGAAATTAGGGATGGTAGCTTTTAATTTTCAGCATTGACTAAATTTTTTTAAAGAATATTAGTATTATTATGTTTTTCAACTAAAGTAGTATTAAGCCAAGTTTAATTTAAATTATACTCAATTTCTTTAAAACTTAATTTAAACTAAATTCTTTAGAAGCAATATTATATAAAAAGTTTAAATTACGATTGCTAATTTTTAAATAATCTTTTTTAACTATGCACTGATGTATGTATATGTTTTTAAATTACAAATATATTGTATAAAACACTCGTTTTGAAGTTTACTATAATATTTAAAGCGTTAAAAGGATTTGTTAAATTTTTTTGTTAAAATTTTTTTTTCAATTTTTTTTTTGAACAAAAATATGTACATTGTTTGACTTAACTTTATGTGTTTCACTACAATTTTTTTTTTTTTAACTTATAATTTATTTTCTCTGACGATTTTTAGTACGATTCCTATGAACGTCTTTGACGGTTTTTCTTCCAATATTTGACGATTTGATGCTATATATATATATATATATTTGGCAGCTATGTTTCTTGATTATATAAGTGAAGAAATAGCAAATATCGCTTAGTTTAAATGGCTTAATGCTAAAAATTTATTTTTGATATAATGTCTGGGTTCTTCTGATTTATCTGATTCATCTGATTCATTTTCAAATTTGCAACGTCAATGTTATTATTCAAGTTTATTGTTAGGTTCTAATTATATAGACATCATTTGAAGGAATCCGTGCTGCGCATTGTTAACAGATTTTTTTTAAAGTCAAAATAAACTTTGATGTAGTTATGCTTGTAGCGTTATGTTACTAGCCGTACAAATTTGTCTTTCATGCATTAACCTTAATTAATATCCTTGGTTTCATGGATTCAGGCGCAATAGCAAACCAATAAGAATTATTTATTTATCTATGGACTTTAATTCTTTACAGATATTATAAATATAAATACAATGTTAAATAAAAACAAAACTATCAAACGGCAAAATATCTTAAGCAAAGCGCATCAATAATTGATCAAGAATTTAAAAAAATTAAAAAATCCATCAAATTGGTTAACGCTGTTATGCATTCTTCCCAAACGACCAGTGTCAGCATAATTGACTCTATGTACTTATGCTGACCGGTCCAAGTCAACTTTTTAAGGAACGTTGAATAAAATTTAAACAATCAGTAATCCAAAGCAGATCGTGATCCCTTAATAATTTGCATGATATATGACAAGTCGAGCATGGCACTGCGGTGTTTATTCGTGTTACCTTTAAAATAATCATTGTTCGCACACATTTATTCTATTTTTAACAGATTGTGGATTGTATCTTGCAGTCTGGAATGTGTTTTTTATACATACATACATAATTTCCAACCCTTCAGTCAGGATTACGGCCTAGCTTTTCACACCACTTATGTTGTGTGTGTACTCCTATATTAATATGTTCAAAATATTAAGAATTAAAAATTACAATAACAGACATAAAGATTTTTTAAAATGAATTCTTCTTATATAGACTGGTAAATAATTTTCTGTTTATTTACTTTTAAAAAATGATTTTCGGCATATGTACTACTACATGGTACAGAGTCCATTCTAACAGTCAAAATTTTTTAATTTTTCATTTAATATGTCCGTCTGGCTCAATGTGATGGCTTGAATATTTTGTTCCAATGCTTCAAAGATTGCTGGTTTGTCGACATTAACTAATAACGTAATATCTTATGAAGCAATCCTTTAATTGCAAAAACGGATTATGCAATATATCGATTGAAATCGTATTCTAAGCAGGGCTGCCTTGTTGGAACCAAACGTTATTGATGTTTTGTTGATTAATATATTAGAACAAAAATAATCTCACTGAACAGTCAATTTGAATAAATGTAATAATGATACGTTAACGGCTCTTTCATTCATTCGGCCAGTTTCAAATAAGTCAAATAAAAAAAAAAGCAAACGATAGTCGGCACTAGGAATAAATTCGAATTTCGGCGTTACTTGTATTAGGATATATTACGGTCTTAATACGGAGATAAGGAGTGTTCTGTTCCTTTTTTTTATACGAATGTGCCTAATATTTAATATTTTACGAGCCAGAGAATTGAATCAGACCTTCTTGCAATATCTGGTCGAATGTTTGACAAACATTGATAAAAGGGAAGATGCAGTACTTCTTCTCTTCGAATGACCTTCTTATCCCATGCACCAATCTGAAGGTTTGTTAAGAGCAAAATTAGCGTGGAAACGATCAACAACTGCAGGAATTGCAAATCCGATTATGTCAACCGTACAATTGATGACCATGAAATTCTCCATAAAGTTCTCTAACGGATTTTTTTTTATTTTTATGTATACTTACACAGTTTGGAAGCATGGTTTTGGCTATACATGATTATGATGAATTGATTGAATATTTTAAACAGAAATATTATCGAAATCCGTAGTTTTCAAGCATCTTAAAAAAGCCGATTTAACGTTACGCTTTTAATGTTTTAATATCAGAATCTTGACAAAATGGTTTTCAGTGTTAAGTCCGTGTAAAAAATGTATTGAATTTTTATTAATTTTAGTTTTTTAGGGATACACAAACAGTCATTTTTCACGAATCTCTTTCTAACATTTTCAAAAAAATATTTATGTATCGGAGTTGTACCCAATGTACAATGAGAAAATTACAACATTCGTAACTCGTAGCTTTTTGAACAGCTCGGATCTATTTTGTCAGCCCATACGCGCTGCCAAATTTTCACATGGAAAAAGCAATATTATTACCATCGGATTTCGGTAGAAAAATGTTAGCAAAAAAAATATAAAATAAGTGGGTAACATTTTTAAAGTGCAGATCTTGTGAAGATATTGACACATTATTTGATAAAATCGGGCAAAAATTACGGTAGTTATTATTTAAAATTTATAACAGTCATCCTATATTTCTCATATACGACTATACATATTTTTTAACTTTCAGTTCAAAAATTTTCAGAATTTTTTTAATGGTTCTTCATTGTTTATCGGGAAATGTGTCAATTTCACGTTTGAGTCCCCCCACAGGAGTTGACCAACGTTTGTGCAAAGTGAAATAATTATATTTGCAAAAAACACACGACTTCTGATAGTCGCTCAAAGGTAAAATTTATACATTTTGAGGTAAACTATTAATATCCATCAAATATTTTAAAAGTGTTTGGACTTAAAGTTCTAAAATTAAAAAATTAAAAATATAGGAAATATAACACGACTGTTACACTATTTATTGAACGAAGTGTCAATATGGTATATTCACAAGACGATGCACTTTAAGAATTTTACCACGTGTTTCATATCTTTTAATTAAATTTTGTAATTAATATTGGCTAAACTTAAAAAATGAAAAAAAATCATATTTTCCAAATTTACTCCATCAAAACTCATAGCATGTAAGTTTAAACCATATTTTTATGTATACCGTTTTAAAAGATCATCTCTCGCCTTTTCAAACAATTTTTGGATTTTGAAAATAGGTTAAGAAATATTTGAGGAAACAATAATTTTGTGTGAAAAATTCAAAAATACTGTTTTAGGCAAATAAAACAAATTTGGAACGTTCGAGAAATAAAAAAAAATATTTTTGAATCAGAACCTACACTATTAATCGCACCGTGTAACCTATTCGTATTATAGAAACGAGAAAAATAATCCGATTTTTATATTTACAAGTGAAGCAACTGTGGGCCAACGATTCCCACAGCAATTATTGAAATAGTTTTTCAGCAAAAAATTTATGAAGTAGGAAAAGCAATATTTTGAGAGAAAACTGTCAATTGTTATTGTCGCACAATTATTCTTGTGCCGCCGTAAAAAAAAATAAAGTTTACCACCAAGTAACTAAAATCAGTTGTGAGATGAAAGAGAACATGTGATCACCATTTAGTAACAATAAATACACGTCTAGTAAAAAGAATAAAATTAGGATTTGATATTAAACTGCTTTACTCACGCAATTGGTAACTTTGTGTCGACTTCTCGATATTCTTTCATCTACTATTCATTGATTTCAAATTCTTATTTAATTTGATTTAAAATTTTTATTATTTTAATTTTATTTTCTTGTTTTTTGTTTCGTTACATTTCTAATACAACATTTTTAAATTGGTGAATGCTAATGGATTTAAGTCCATCTATTGATACTTTGATGCACTATGATTTTGTAAATTTCTCTTCGTTTCATTCGATTTAAGAAATTTTTTTTCTTCGTCTTGTTAACGTTTACATTTCTTTGGGCAAGACAGAGGGGGTTCTAACTGACTTTAATAGTTTCATAGCAGCTATTATTATTTAACGTGTTTATCCAGCACTCATCGGACACTGTACGTTTGGGGTCACAAGTATCACTCTCCAGCTGGTTTTTGGGTCGCAATTGATTGATGCAAGAACACAGTATATATTATTGTTCTTTACTTGTTCATTCTTCTTACACCTCCTTTTCGTGAAACTAATGGATGCTCATGTTGTTGTTATTATTCAATAATTGTGAAGATGAGTACATTGCCCTAAGATCAAAATTATAACTAAAATAAATGCATGTATAGATAGCTACGTTATTTTTATCTTTTTNNTTGTATGAGAGAGAGAGAGAGAGAGAGAGACAGAGAGTATGTTTGGTTAAAATACTTATTATTATAAACTTTATTAGAAATCAAATAATGTGAATAAAATACTTGAAAAAATAATAACACACGCCATACTTTTATCAAATGCCTACATACACAACATCATATAAGCAGGATAAATGTAATACTTATGAATGATAAATAAATTGTAGATGCTTCATTATCAATGTAATTTAGCACACAAAGATGAATTTGAACAATTTTAATTTTTTTAATTTCTTTTTGTGTGTTTAAATTTTGGATGCCTGTGGTAAGAATAAATAGTTTTGTTTGTTATTTACAACGTATGGACTGCAGTGCATAACAAAAGTAGATTTTCTAATGCACGAGGCAGCACATGGAACATTCAATTTTAAATACTCGTTTATATGTGATAATTTGATCAAATGTAATCCAGTAAAATCGGTATTTTGATCTACAATAATACACATTTAGTTTCAGATGATAAACTAATGATTTCTATAAGTTATTCACAATTCTAACTGAGCGTCTTCTATCGTGCAAGAGCTATCCAAGAGCTATAACCAAGTGATAGTGATAGACATTGAAAAAATTAATTCGATGTTTTCTTTATGGCACTACTTTTTCGTTGGTAGAGGTAGTGGAGTTCTGTAACCAGACGATTTATTGTATACTCCTTAACTTATGTTGGATATCTGCTTAAACTATGAATTCTGTCCCCAAGAATTCTGGTGCCTTGGAAAAATTTTCGGATAATCCTTTGCTTATTACACATATCAGCTAACAAAAATGCGTATTCATATCTACATCTTTTTTTTGATTAAAAATTTACAACTTTAGTTAATTATTCATATTGAAAAAATTTCTTCATATTGAAGAAATTTTATTTAAATTTTTTATTTTTTTTTAATTTTTATTTATGTATATTCAAGAATTTTTATTTAATTTTATTAATATTTTTCGTTTTGACAGAGTAAGTTCTCTTTTGGATAACGCCAGTTTGTTTCAGCTTCCTAACTATATTAAAATACTTGTAATATAGTTATCTTTGGGACTTATTTTCGAGTTGTTTTAAATAGTAATATTCCTTGAAATATTTCTGTTAAAACTACAATACAGACAAAAGTAATCGATTTTAAAAACTTAAATTATAATGACAATTAAGAATGAGTATATCGCATTTGTTTAACACATTTAATAGACACTTTTTTCTTCAATTCTACTAACATTCATCATAATTGGCCGTTACAGTCCTTCAGTCAGGATTACGGTCTAGCTTCTCACACCACTTATGTTGTGTATGTTAATTTTTATACATGAGTGGCGGGACCTACAGTTTAAAGTCGACTCCGAACGACAAATTTTTTGAGAAACTTTTCATGGCAATTTTATTTACTCTCAGACTTTCTGCCAGAAATCTGCTGATAGGAAGTCACCGAAGAAATATTTTTTTCACATTTCGTTTCACATATCTGACCGGGCATTCGAACCCTGGCCTTTCGTCTAATAAGCCAACACACTACCTACTAGTCTATTGCACTTCAACGTATTAACGCAACGCACCAAAATGAAAATGAGATTCACGTGAAAAATCGATTTTTTTGGCCAAGATCGACAACATTGTTCACGTTTCACGTTGGCCCATCTACGTATGGTCATGCGGCATAGAACGTTTGAACCAATTGAGTCATAGTGAGATTTAATTTCGCAAAATTCAATTTTAAAACTAGTGAGTTGCATGTTGATTCTGGAAAGACGGTGAGTTGATGTTGATGGATTCTCTCATGCACAGCTTTCACATTTTCCGGTGTACGACCAAATGCCTTCGTTTTGGGGAACAATTTCCAATAAATCCCATCGTTGTTGAAACGTAAATCGATTTATCACATCGTCCAGTGGAGATAATATATTGAATATTGTAACAGAATAGAATGACATAAGTATTGCCAGATTCGAAATAACCGATGATTCAAACCCCCGGTATTGTTTTTGTAACAAATAAGCTATTATTTGCAGCAATACAACATATGCCTTTACTGCCCTTTATTTAATTATTTATGTATGAACTTGGAAACACAATTAATGTTATTAAAATAACAAATGTTGTTGCTTTAAATGTTGTTTTTTGCTTGCCCAGTATTCCCGATTAAACCTAATTGTTTATCGTAAACAGCAAATAGCCAACAATAAGGTATAACATTTTTGTCATTTAATTCATTAATTCTTATTATACTAACACAAACAAACAACAACAACAACAAAAAATAATGAAATTAAATAATAAACACACCCACGAGACATTGTGTTAAACAAACATGCTGCATAATATGGTCAATACATGGTTAAATAAATAATTTTTTTTCTTATTTTATCTTGTTATTTAAAGAAAAAAAATTAATTTTATTTTGTTAAATTAAATATTGTAATGTTAAATACTTTTTTATATACTTTTCCACTGCCATATAATGATCAAAACACGAAAATAATCGAAAGATAATGGAAAGGCCGAATTAAAATTAATTTTTTTACCTTCAACAAATTGGTCTGTTTTGTTCAATAAATAAGACATTTTATGAAAGATCTTTCAATTTCAAGTTTTATTATCACAGCTTAAAACAATTTGCAGGAACAATTTTATTATTGTACGCCTGTAACATTCCAAAGCTATGCATACCGTAATATATGATCGATTGATCATTAACGGAACCTGCAGTCAGAAGTACGCACCACTTATTTGCTCAGGCCACATATAGTGATGTGTGAGAAGTTTAAATTCGACATTTGCGAAATCAAACAAGACGCAATCCATAAAATTATTTAGCAACGCCACATTTGACTTTTAACAGAGCAAAATTAGCCCTTAACAGATCCCTGTTAACTGTTTAACAGTGAAAATAATAGTTTAATTTCGTACTTTGCCGATTATTGCAAGACTATTGAACGATGAAGTTTAATTCTCATTATGACATTAATTATTTGTAAACGATAATGTTCAAAATGAAAAGGATATCTGGTGCGAATGAAGGACGATAGTATTCCAGTGACTTATCATATGCACTATAGTCTGTAATGGGGTCACTATTTCTCACATCTTCCTAAAATGGCCCACATGATCTTCTACAGCAATTTTCAATTTACAGTTTACAGGATTTTACAGTTTCAAGCCAAATTTCACAATGCATATCCACTTATGTTGGTGAATATTGCGTTCTCTTTGTGAGTTCGTACGGTACTCATAGGCCTGTATGTTGTCCAAAATAGTTTCCAAAAATGTGGGTTTTTTCAGATGGAACTGTTAAATCAGCTAACAGTGCTCTGTTACAAGGCAAATTGCTCCATTCAACGCAAAGTTGCGCTGGTAAAATTAGTTTCGTCTTGATTTCAAATTGAAATTTACTCCACACACTTCATCTTGGTGGAGTTGTTATTTATAACTAGTGAAGGGCGGGACTATCAGTTAGAACTTCAACCAAATAGATCTTTGTTGAAATACCTTTTCATTTCGCAAATTTATTTGATCTCCGTTGTGTTTTGTGGGAATGTCTGACCTGGAGTTTGGCTGTTTTGGTCTGCGTTTAATGTTACCATACATCTACCACTAGACTACGTCGAACTGTCTACAGTTAAACAAGGTCCTAACAAAATAAAATTGCGTCTGGTAATCTTGTCGGTTTTTTATGATTTCACCACAAGTTAAAAGAAAAATGAGTTTTTATTGCAACAATAATCGTTTACTTATGCTGCTACAGTGAATTTGCTTAAGGGAAGTGGCTTTAAAGTGCTGGTGTAGAAAAGGATATTTAGAAAAGCCAAAAAACCATACATAAATACGCATACAAGTCTGTATGTATAGTCTAAAGAGATCGACAGAGTATTTTCAATTGTGTCAACAATAAGTTGTTGCAGATAACAGTTCTCTGGAAGGAACAGCATTAACAGCAACAGCAACTAGAAACATCAACAACATTCTCAGCAGTAAAGCGCATAGCAAAGCAGAACGTTTGTAAAGTTGACAGGACAAATCTTATTCGAAATAAAATGAAATGTTTTAAGGCAGTGAAATTAATAGAAAATCCTAAATAATCTATAATCTTTAATTTAATTATTTAATATTACTGATTATTTTTGGAATTCAATGATTGCATCGAATGAAGCGTTTTCGAAGTAATCCTGGCTAAAATTGAATTATTAAATAGTACATCTTAGTCCCTAATTCTAATTTCCTGAAGGATAGAAATTTTTGGTGTTACAATATGATCTTCAATAGAAGCACATTAAAGACATTTTGATTATAGGGAGTACGACGAACAGTAGATGAAATCCTCAACGATATAACTACCACTATACCACACATTCACCCTTCAGTATAGGATTACAAATAGCGATAGGATTACAAACTAGCTTCTCACACCAATTATGTTGTGTGTGTTTATTTTTATACAAACCGACTCCAAACGACAAATTGTTAAACTATTTTATGGCAATTTTAGGTATTCTCAGAATTTTTACGAGAAATATGCTGAGAGACAGATGCCGTGAGACGTATTTTTTCGTTTTGTTCAAAATAGGGATTGTCTCGAGCCTAATACCATAGTCCATATTATAAAAGGCGACTAAGAGAAGAGTAGGCACTAGAGTTAGAAATGGTTTTTAGTCGATCAGAATCTAATACTACCAATAAAGCTTGATGCCTTGATACTGAGCATGTCGAGTGTCCTGTCATGAGTTACCCGTCTGAATGCTAAACATAATGTGTTCCAGTGTACGAATAAGAATGAATTTAAGTTGGTTAATAGAACGACTTGTGTTTTTTATATTAGAAGAGTAGTTGATGGATAGAAACCCATGTGTAAATATTTGATTTCTATCGGCTACGAACTGATTAAGATTTTCCATTGAATTTAATATTGATATTCTTTCTTATACTAGCGTAGTCTACTAGGTAGTGAGTTGGCTTACTAGCCCTGAGGCTGCGTTCAAACTCCACGTCAGACATCTCCATTAAAACGAAATATGAAAAAATGTTTCGTTCGGTCACTCACTTGACAGGTTTCTTTAAACAATTATACTAGGAAGTCCTCATGGTCTAGTAGGCAGTATGTTGGTTTATTAGACGTGAGACCATTGCGCAAAACCCAGGCTATCACACATCTCTGGCAACTTCCTCTCAAGAAATTTAATGAAATTGCAATGAAAAGTTTCTCATAAAAATCTGTTGGTCGCAGTCGCTCACGTATAAAATTAATGCACACAACATATGTAGAGTGAGAAGCTAGATCGCAATCCTGGCTGAAAGGCTGTATTGCCCAATTAAGTAAGTAAGTAGTCTGTGTTTACAATGCCTTTGCCAAATAGCCAACTATTGACCTAAGCATATTTATTGTTATGATTGACACATGCATGTCACAGATGTCATCTTATATAATTTGCCAACAAAAAAAAATTTTCAATTGCCTTAAACTCACTTGAACATTCTATCGATGGTAGTGTTTTAGAAATTTAGAAGGATCAGGAGTGCACTGGATGCAACCATTGACTGTGAAATAAATAGCCAAAGAAAACTAACTTTCGCTGGCAATCAAAAGCTGATTTAAAGTATAGTGTCTTATGGTTCTTTCGGCAGTTGTTCTTTAAGACTTATCTGCTGGCAAAATTATCAGCATATTCCATATTCCTTGCTATCGTATCACGTCATAGAATTTTCAAGACTCTATAAGTAGCTTCTTGCAATTAGTATTTCGCGGTTTTTAAATTCAATTTTCTCTGCATTTAAAGCATAAAAATTGCAATCAAATTGACGTTAAAATAACTTTTTTAATTGGCTTGTTAGCAAATACAACAAACTTAACAAACTTTAAAACTTTTTTTTTTTTTTTTGGCATCCTCAGCATCCTGTTGCCAGCATTTTCAATGTGAATCGCAGATATGTCTGAATGCATAAAGGAATGTATTCATGTGGAAAGACAATCGAATGTGAATTCGAACCTTTTTTTCTGGATTTATTGCAGAAGCACATGTTAATTCATAAAACAAAATAGGACAATATTTCGCGAGCACAAAATTGAACAACAAATATGGAATCACTTTTAGCCCCACAGATCCTTTTTAATTTTTCAATACCAAAATGTTTTTTATTTGTGATATTTTATGCTCAAATAAAGAGAAAAATTGAAATAATTTTACATGTAATGTCACAGTGATGGTACGAAGTTAAAAACAAACAGCTAGGCATGTGTAAGCATGTTAAGTGTAAGTGAAATGAGAATTGTTAACAGGCAACACAATTTGCATAAAAATTAAAAAAAAGCAAAAGAGAAAAGGCTTCATCAAACCTAAAAATTAACATTGACTCTGTCCTCTCTGCGAATATGAAGCATAAGCACTTAAAACGTAAACATACATGCATATGTGTGAGTGCACATACACTCACAAAATACATACGTGCTATTGCTCCTGCTATTGTCATTGTAGTTGCTGCTAATAAATGGTTGCTGAATGACGTGATACTAGTATCATACGAGAATGATAATCATTTTAATGATAGCATATAAACGATGATAATCATGTTGTTATTGTCGACGATAACAATGTATGCATGCATACAGTTAAAGAAAAAAGTTGACATACACCACTGTATGTATACTGCATACATTTTTCCCCAATAAGTTCTACGATATACGTTTTTCAAACTTGCTTTTTCTTCAAACCTTCTTAATTGTAATGCCATAACATCATTTTCAATTTGGTGTATGTAGACTATTTTCTTTGACTGTAGATATATTGTGCGTATTTGCGAGTAGTGCATTCATTTAGACAATCATTAGCATTAGAGCTCATTACCCTCTATAAAAGTTATTATTCTCGCACCGTTTGCCTAAGCCTAACTGTCAGTCAATCTGTCTTTCTGTGTTTGAGTAGGTTTGTTCACGAAGTTACCTACGAAAATAAATTGTGTTTTTCAAGTGTGCTAACTACAGCAAAACTTTTGTTGTGTTTATTAATTTTATACATGAGTGGTGGGACCTACAGTTTTAAGTCGATTCCGAACGATAGATTTTTGATTTACTCACATAGTTTATGCCAGAAATTTGCGGAGGGAAAATCGCCTACAATTTTTTTTTATATTTCAATATGATCAAGATATCTGACCAGGAGTTTGAAGAGTGGCCTCATTTCTAATACAGCAACATACTACCTACTAGACTACGTCCACTTCAAATGCTATATGTTTACATATGTTTATTGCTGTTGTAATTGAATTTGAATACACCTTCTAAGTAAGCTGACCCACTATAGAAAGCAATATTTTCTTAACGTATCTTTTGTAAAAGTTTTTGTCTTTAGGGGGGATAATAAACAGTGTTTTTGCCTTTTTTAATGAAATTGAGTTGAAAATCATTTGCCAAATATTCTCATTATTTTTGCAAAATATTTGAGTATAGACGGTACACACAGCCAGCTAGTATAGCTAGAAACTAAACGAATGTGTCACAAATGCAAATAGCATGCACACATTAAACAAAACTAACATAGTGTGACAAGTTTTTGTAGTCGCACACGTACAAATTAAGGATGAAAGCTATACGGGCTCTTTTGTATATATATGCACATGTGACATGTTTATTGTAGACACTCTATGCATTAAGTAAGTGCCTTGAAACTAAAACTAACAGTAAACGGTTGATTCCGAACGACAGATTTTTAAGAAACTTTTTCAAGGCAATTTTATTTATTCGCAGAAATTTTGTCAGAGATCTGCTGAAAGAAAGCCATTGAAGAAATATTTTTGATATTTCGTTTTGGTGGAGATGTCTGGTATGGAGTTTTAACCATGGTCTCATCCCTAATAAGCCAACACATTACCAACTAAGAGGAAAGTCCTCGGCCACCTTTCATATTTCCTTCTGTTCGAGGTGGTGCATTAAGCAAGTGCCTTAAAACTAGAATTAACAGTAAAACCTTTATAGAATGAATGTAAATGTTCAAGTTATCAATATTTATTTAAATTTTTTAAATGTTTCAAGCATTGTCTATGATTTTGTGCTCACACCAACACTTGGCTTTCTTTTTTGTAATATTTTATTATCTGTTGCTGTTGCTGTTTCTGTTGCTAAATGTTTGAAGAAATGCACAAATAAAAACAAATATTTTCAACAAAAAATTCGTTTGAAGACATTTTTGGCAGTGCCATAGCCATGAGGCATTGAAAGTGTTAAGAGAGGAAATAGGAAACGGACATCAAATATAATTTAATGTACTAGAGTTTTAGCTTTTATTCACGATTTTCTTTAAAGGATGAATCTTGGGTTGGTTTGCAGCTTTTTTTTTTGAGTTTTAAGTTTTGAGCAAAATTATTAAGGAAAGGCCAGAGAAATGTTTAAGAACTAAAATTATAGATTTGCTTTAGTCTCTTACAAAATCAAAAAAGTATTCTAAGAAATTTAAATGCTCCATAAATTATAAGGTAAAGTAAATAAGAAACCTATTACTTTATGTGTGTGAAGATAAATTCGAATTTGAAAATCCAAGACGCAATCCACAAATTTTAGCAGCGCCATATTTAGCGTTAACAGAGCAAAATTTTCTCTTAACAGAGCAAAATTTGCCCTTAACAGAGCACCGTTAGAGGTTTAACAGTATCCATCTGAAGAAGATACCTTGCTTAGGTGCTAATTTTAGGGCATATACTAGGTCTAGGAGTACCATATCATACTCGAAGGATCGCTCCAAGGCCTTTTTATATAATCAACAAAATAGTTCCACATAAAGTCATATGGTATTGGGAAAATTGGCTTTGCAACTATCAATTTTTTTATTGAAAATTCTCTAGAAGATCAGTGGCCATTTTGGAAGATATAAGAAGTAGTACACCATACAGGCTATATGTAATGGTACATATATGGTACAGAGTGTCCTCTTTCCAACGGTGGTAGTGGGATAGCTGAAATAATTTTTGTGAGTCGAGATATTCAATTTTAAAAAATCGATTTTCGACCAAAAATGTATGAATATTCTCTAAAATATCAGTGGCCATTTTGGAATGATATAAAGAAAATAATACAGGACTATATGTACATAGTAGTCCACTGGAATAATTCCGTTCTCTATCCTCACCAACCATCCTTTTCATTTCAACATTATTATTTACAAAGAATAATGATCATAATGAGAATTAAGTTCATGTTAATAGCCAGCAATAATTGCAAAGTAGATGATTAAACTACTTCTCGTCACTGTTAAACAGTTAACAGCGCTCTGTTATGGGCAAATTTTGTTCTGCTAAGAGCAAATTTTGCTATGTTAATGCCAAGTGTGGCGCTGCTAAAATTTATGGATTACGCCTTGGATTTCAAATTCGTATTTATCCTCAAACACATTTAATTTTATAGGTTTTATTATTGTATTGAGAGGTTATCTAAAATTTTACAGACTACACACATACATAATTGGCTATTACAACCCTGCAGTCAGGATTACGGCCTAGATTCTCACACCACTTATGTTGTGTGTATTAATTTTATACATGAGTGGCGGGACCTACAGTTTAAAGTCTATTTCGAACGACACATTTTTGATAAACTTTTCATGGCAATTTTATTTACTCTCAGAGATTTTGCCAGAAATCTGCTAAGAGGAAGTAGCCGAAGAAATATTTTTTTTCATATTTCATTTTTGATGTCTGACCGGGGATTCGAGCCCTGGCCTTTCGTCTAATAAGCCAACACACTACCTACTAGACTACGGCTTTACGGACTTTATTTTACAAACTACTCACTCAAAAACTGTTACCAAACTTAAGTTGTATGTAAATTGCCTACTCTTTTAATCGAAAACAAATGTATTCAGATGCCTTCTAACATAAAACGTAGTAATTAGCCTCTTAAAACACCAATGCCCTAAGGAATGCTTTATAAGTAGAAAAGAAAATTAATAATTATGCCAGTGACAATGACTAAGAGACTAATGATTATTGCCATTGGCTGTGTTTAAACAGTGAGCATTAAAATAAACTATACATTAAAAAGATATACACACATAAATTACCGTTATTTTTATTGTGTTTTATTGCCATTTTTTTTAAATTGAAACAAGCAAAAAAAAAAAGTCGAAAAATTGTAAAATTTTTTCGGCCACTCTCCATAACTGGTAAAAGTGGACTTTCGTGATTGTTACATTTTTATCTATAATGTACAGTTTCTTTTGACTTTCACTGTCGATGTAAAGTACAATGTCAAACGACTATATTATAATTAAAGGAATTAGTTCCGTAGAATTTTACTTTTAGACTTAAGAACAAACCAGCCTATTAGGCAATTCTTACTTTCATTTGTTTCATTAGTAGACAAATTAAATTGGCTTTTAATTTGTTTCTATTATTGAATACAACAATTTTGAAACAAACTGCGAATTAATATTCTCAAAATAAACGCTTTGTTGGTTATTCATTTACCACGGCAATTTGTTATCTTTTTCATATTTCGAAATATTTTGACTTCAAATTAGTGAAATTAGTTATGAAAAGTCTACAAAAATGTTCTTAGAATCAAAACACGTGCAAGTTTGTTTTTCTTGAATTTTGATTTAAAAGAAGCACCCATCCACACATTGTTTATCTGAAGTCACGTAATATTTTAACAATGATTACATTTCGTGTCTGTTTTCTAAACTTTAGAAAAATTTATTTTAATTTTTAATTCCTAATTCATTATTTCACTGTGTTATGAGTACAAATTGATTTTTGCTACTATAGAAGACTCTTAATTTACTCGTGTGGAGAATTGTTTTTTATTTTATTATGATTGAATATTGTTTGAAATACATTTATTTGATATGATTTATTAATTCTCTTTGCAGGTATGTATATGCGTATATGCGTCTAATGGTAACTTTAATTATTTTTATACATTCTGTAATGGTATGTGTACTATTATCTATCAACCAAAGAAATGTCAACTAAAAAGGGCAATCAAAACCTGTAATTATTATGCCACTTTCTTATCACTTTCTTCTTGTCAGTTAAAGAGGTATAAATTGAAAGACATTAGTTCAGGGCTTAACGTGAGTATCGCCATGATGGCACTCCCCACGGTGCTCAAATGCAGCCTTGCGTAATGCAGCCTTGCGTAATGCAGCCGTGCGCAATGCATTACTACATCACCATACGTGAGTACCAATTCGAAGCCATGCATTTGACATGACTGCCCTCTTGTTTAGAGGGGTAAACTGAAAGACAGTAGGGCAGCAACGTATATTGGCATCTCTGTAGCTGCCACCATACTTTTCGTTGCGGGATGCACATTGAATTAACGTTTAACCGCCTCTAAAATCAGCAAGCTACAACTGCGCAATGCATTACTACATTACCATATCGTGAGTACCAATTCGGAGCCATGCATTTGGACATGACTGCCCTCTAGGTTAGAGGGGTAAACTGAAACACAGTAGGATAGCAATGTAGATTGGCATCTCTTTAGCAGCCACCATATTTTATTTAATAGGATACATATTAAATTAACATTTAACCGCCTGCAAAATCAACAAGCTACAACTGCTTTCCTATGTTTCAACAGCCATAGTTATTTTGTAACGAAATATGGATCAGTTGGTTAGTTCTTTATGAATAAAATGGGAAACATTCGCCCTTAGATCGGAATTACGTGGTCATTCCTTCCATATTCCTATAGTTTTAATTCTAGTTTCTGACTAAGAAATTTCTTACTCGAAGATTTATTCTCCCGAGTTGAGGTTACGGCCGTTACAAAAAATCAGGTTACAATTTGGGAGACATTTTAATAGCTCTTGAAAGACTATTCGTGAATTAAAAATCATTTTATTATTGAAATTCACATATCTTCGAGATCCTTACATACAAACTTACATGCATATATACATATGTATATAATTAATTATAATAAAAACAACAATTCAGTTTGGATTGCAACCTTGCTTCTCACATTACATATTTCGTGTGTGAATTGTATGCATTACTGACGGGACGGGACCTAGGTCTTAAAGTCGACACCGAAAGACAGATTTTTGAAAATCTTTTTCATGGCTCTCCTTACTTCGTGTTTTTACCAAAAATTTGTTGAGGGGAAGTCACCGTAAAAATATTTGTTCGTATTTCGTTCTGTTGAAGATGTTTGACCTACGACTTGAACCGTTTCTTCATGCCTAGTAATCCAACAGACCATATACTCGACTACGATAACTTTCAGTTCTAATAATACACCGAAATTCAACTTCAAGAACAGTAGCCTTTTATAAACGTAATACGGTCCAGTGTAGCCTGTTGTGATACCACAATGGATTATTCTCCCTAATACTGAAATAATCAAGCGTTAGGGATAAAACTGCTAAGTTTCTAATGCCTGTACATAAAAAGTTAGTAAATTTAGGTCCAGGTGCGTTTTTAATCTTCCTCCATGATTTAGAAACTTCTTCTTTAACTAGGTGCTTAAGTTCCTAACGTAAGGCATCAGCTTTGGCTAACTATATGCACGTCCACAATGCAGCTTTCACTCGATTTGCTGCACTATTGACAGATTTCTTTAGCTTGTTATATATCTTGAACTTTTATGTTCTGGGTTCGATTACTAATGTGGAAAATATGGAAAATTTACGGAAGAATCCATTAAAAATGCTTTAATACTAGGTTACGCCATAAGAACTAAGAATCCCCTCTTTAACTTTACAATACAATGTAAAATGACTCATATATCTCTAAGTAATTGTAGAATTGAGAATTGAAGTCGCCATAGTTTAGTAGGTAGTGTGTTGGCTTATTAGACGAAAGGTCAGGGTTCGAATCCCGGTCGAGACTTTAAAAACGAAATATGAAAAAAATATTTCTTCGGCGGATTCCTCGCTGCAGATTCTGGCAAAACTCTGAGAGTAAATAAAATTGCCATGAAAATTTTCTCAAAAATCTGTCGTTCGGAGTTGACTTTAAACTGTAGGTCCCGCCACTAATGTCTAAAATTACAACACAACATATGTGGTGTGAGAAGCTAGACCGTTATCCAGACTGAAGGGTTCTAATGGCTAATTATGTACGTAATTGTAGAAAATGTTAATAAATATAGGATGAAATACGTCAAATAAATAGATTTCGTTTTGTTGGAAATGTCTGAGCTGCATGGCCTTACGTCTACTAAGCCAAAACACAACCTGCTAGACTATGGCTGCTACAACAGGTCCATACAGTTGTCCAATAATACTGATGAGTTCGAAATCGAAATGTTTGTGGAATATTATAATTGTTGGACTTACCGTTGAGACATTCCATTAAGTTTCGAAGGACTCATTATTAAAACTGAAAAACAAAAAGGAGGACAAATGACGTAATAACTCACAGCCTCCAACATGGTCTTGGAAACTGGAAACTGTGCGTGTGTACACATTTGTAATACGTTGATGAAGAAGTTTTCGCTAAAATACGGTTGGGATTTTAGTCTTAGTTGAATAAACCAACTAAGTTGGCACCACTAATTGTTGTATCTTTTTGTCAAATAGATTATCCTGCATAAAACCTCACAAACAAAACTGCCAACAATTTTGGTCATCTTACAGGAAAAACAAAATCTATTGCTTAAAAGCCAGACTCTCTCCAGTAAGTTTTTCTAAAGTGTTTATCACAGTTAAATAAAAGTAAGGGGAAAAGTTCTATTATTTTATCTATTTCCTCCATAAATTTTGAGCAAAAAAAAAAAAAATTGAAGAAGACAAATTTCTTTAAAACTTTTGATTTTATAGTTCAAAGTGGCCCATAAACACTTTAACTCGCAAGAAAACTGGTATGATAGTTTATCTTTCATGTCTCATAAATTTTCTTCTTCATCTTTTCGAAAATCTTTTTGGATGACATGAGCAACAAAGCCCAATATATGAGAATTTCAAAGAAAAATGGTTTGAGAAACCGGGGAGTAAGAAAGTTTTTAAATTTATTGTCGAATTTATACAAGAAACGACACTCTTTTCTACATTGTTTGGAATAATGGCTCTTAGAAGAGCATTTCAAAACTTGTCTGTAAATATTGACAAATTTTTTCCTTTTTTCCTTTCTTTTTTTAAATTTTCAACTTTACAAGAAGTATAAGAACGTTCTGAGTGTTTTGTTAAGACAAAGTTAATAAAACTTTTAAATTTTATGACAAATATTCTTAGAAACAAACTCAAACACAGAGAACAAGACTAATAGTCAGATACAGATAAACATACGTTTTTTAAACAACAATATGTTGACCTTTTCTCATATTATATCACTTTCATTGCCATTTTTATTGTTTGTTAACTTTTGAAAATTTCAAACAAAATGAAGGGGATAAGCAGATTAAATTATGTGTGTGAAGATAAATTCGAATTTGATAATCCAAGACACAATCCATATATTTTAGCAGCGCCACATTTGGCATTAACAGAGCAAAATATGCTTTTAACATACCAAAATTCACCCTTAACAGAGCACCGTTAACTGTTTAACAGTGACAATAAGTAGTTTAATCTTTTACTTTGCAATTATTGAAGACTATTGACATGTAGTTTGATTCTCATTATGATCATTATTATTTGTATTTTAGTGGACTACCATGCACATATAGTCCGCATGGTGTACTATATCTTATATCTTCCTAAATGGCCACTGATCTTCTAGAGAATTTCCATAAATTTTTGGTCGAAAATCGATTTTTCTAAATTCAATATCTCGACTCACAAAATTATTTCAGCTATCCCACTACCACCGTTGGAAAGAGAACACTCTGGACTATCACGTACATATAGTCTGTATGGTGTACTATTTCTTATGTCTTCCAAAATAGCCACTGATCTTCTAGAGAATTTTCAATCAAAAAATTGATAATTTCAAAGCCAATTTTCACAATACCATATCACTTCATATGGGACTATTTTGCTGATTACATTAAGAGGCCTTAGAACGTTCCTTTGAGTATGATATGGTATTCATAGGCCTAGTGTTTGTCCTTAATTTAGCTTCTAAACAAGTGGGCTTTTTCAGATGGACACTGTTAAACAGCTAACAGTGCTACGTTAAGTGCAAATTTTGTTCTGTTAACGCCAAATGTGGCGCTGCTAATATTTATGGATTGCGTCCTGGAATCCCAAATTCGAATTTATCTTCACACACATGATTAAATTAACAATTACCGGCAAAAACAACACAATTTTATATTCTCTTCCTTAAAGCCACTAAGCTTTCTAACTACTCTTGTATTTTATCGCATGTACATGTTTTTATACAATTTAAATAATAAATACTACATTTAGGAGCCGCCTTTGTATACACCCGTTGTCCGTATATCACAGCTGTGAAGCACAATTCTTCGAGTAGAAGTATAGTCAACTCTTTTTCTAACGTTTTTTTATTTTATATTCCCCAACAGGATTCTATAAAAATTTCTATTGTTCATTCATTTATTAAAAATAAAACACAATAACAACAAAAACTACAATAAACAATTCTCAAACCAATAACAATAACAGAAATAGCAACAGCACAACATCAACAATTATAATTCCGATATTCTTGTTATCGATTTTTAAATTGTTTTTTTATTTCACTTCTGTTTGCTGCTCGTGTTTTTGTTGTTTATTTTGCTTCATACGTTGTTATTCGAACCTTGTTGCTGTTGTTGTATCTGCTAGGATTTGCCTTTCAATAAAACCATTATTTATGTTGGTCAACAATACTATTTTCCATTGGACAACAACAACCACAACAACAACAATAATTCATTTGCTGCTAAAATTCCTAAAGCCATATTCCTGCTTCAACGATACCAAACACTATTAGAAGAGAAAGATTTTTAAGCTCATAAAACGCTTGTGGCATTCATGGCAATGAATGTATGAATTAATGAATGAATGAATGGATGAATGAATGGCTTGCTATTAAATATAAATGAGCCTTGAAAACTAAAAATTTTTCTTGTTCACGTACATGTGTTAGATAGTTTAGTAGCGAAGTGATTTTCTGTTTTATGCTTTTAAGGAAAATGTCCACACATTAAATAAAAGGGGAACAAAATTTATCAATGTTTACAGTTTTTTAAATGTTGAATTTAATCCATAGAAAGAAAAAAAATATCTTAATTGTATGTGTGTGAAGATAAATTCGATTTTGAAAATCCAGAACGACACCATAAATTTTAGCAGCGCCACATTTAGCGTTAACAGAGCAAAATATTCACTTAACACAGCAAAATTTTCCCTTAACAGAGCACTGTTAGAGGTTTAACAGTATCCATGCCATTTAACCTAATTGGCATTGAATGTACAAGTTTTGTTAGGTGCTTTCTGCTGATATTTGCCGCCATGCCCTCATATAGCAGTTTTTCGGTTAACTTATGTTTGAGGTTTAATTCTTCCAAATTATCTCCCCAAATAGTCTCCTGCAGGCTGCAAGAGTATTAAGCCTGTGAGGACTTTGGTACGCAAATCACATTTTCACATTAGCAGCCGTATGTTTGGATTCATTTTCGGTTCATGTTGGAAGTAATAATCATTAGAAATTCTTAATTCTTCCAAACTATTTTTTAAAAATTTTTCTTTAGAGTGTTTAAATACTCACTGCAATTCATTGGTTCCTCTGACATGTAGTTTGAACAGTGGCCTCACGTCCAATAAGGCAACACACTACCTAATAAACTAAGGCAGCTTCAACTATTTTATGTAAATATTCCTTAAAATATCTTAGACATTGTCAATTACTAATCATTATCTTAAGAACTTAATTTAAAATTTCTGTGAATATTTTCATTGCATTTTTTCTGCATAGGACACTGTGTTTCTTGTTGCAAAATTTTCGAATTTAAAGAATTCTTTTTGTCTTCCTTTTTAGTGGCATTATTTCTGAAAGTATTTTTAAATATTTGTGTCCTAATTCTTTCCACATTACCGGGAGAAATTTTAAAATTACTTTGGTTGTTTTGTATTGTATTGAAATGTGTAAAGCAGCCACACCAAAATAAAATTCATATTTTACTGCAACATTAGCAAAACACGTTCAGAAGCAGTGAAATATTTTTGAAGAAGTCCTAAAATATTTTTGTCTGCTTAAATAAAATATATTGTAGTAAATAAAATGGAACGTTTTCCTTTCATACTTCTTTCATTTCATTTGTCTGCTACGACTGTTGTTTAAAAAAGTACTCAACATTTATTTGCTTGTATTATAAGGCTGAAAAATTTATAACTACAAACTTTTTAGAATTCCAAAAACGATATTGTGCAATATGTGTGAAGATAAATACGATAGTGGGACAGCTAGAATAATTCCGTCCTCCATTCCCACCAACCATCTTTTTCGTTTCATCATTATTGTTTACAAATAATAATGATCATAATGAGAATTAAACTTCATGTGAATAGCCTCCAATAATTGCAAAGTAGAAGATTAAACTACTTATTGTCACTGTTAAACAGTTAACAGTGCTTTGTTAAACGCACTGACTGTGTTTTTAAATTGTTTTACCGTTTGCCGGATCAAAAATAACGTAAAAAGGGGAGCAATGGCTAACTTACCAAAAATAATTTTAAATATAGTAGAGAAATGCTATAAATCACTAGTGAATTTGAACGAATAACACTTTCCAACAAAATATAGAAGAAGCAGGTTGAGTAAAAAACAAAGCAGAGAAAAACAGTAACAAACACCAAAGAATGTATTTTTATTCATACATGTTCCAGAGTATCTGCACATAGTATTCTGAGAAACGTTCAGTAATTTGCATTTTTTTTTTTTGCAAGCGAATAAAATAAAAAAGACAACGAAATAGCAACTAAAAATGATTTGAATATGGAAATTTCTTTTAATTTGAATTTGCCAAAGAATGAATATTTTCAATATTTTCCAACTTTTCTTTTCGTCTATCAAATGTGAGTTCTTTTTTCTTTTTTTTTTGTCTCGTTTCTACAACTTTGGCATCGAAACGAAGAATAATAGAAAATGGAAACTAAAATAACTTTGATTTCTCCAAATAAACATGTTCTCGAGAGAACTTTTTCCCTTACTGGATGTATTTTAATAAAGTGTTTACACACACCTTGTTTATAAATATCTATACATAGGTGGTAAATGTTTAAACAGTGCATTTTGTTCTCTTTTCGTGTATCTTTTTTTTTTGTATAGTTTTTACACCCTACATATATTAGAAGACCTCCCATGAAACTTAAATTGTGCACAAATATTTCAATGTGTGTGTGAAAATAATTTCGAATTTGAAAATCTAAGATGCAATTCAAAAAAATTTAGCAGCACCTCATTTGGCATTAACAGAACAAAATTTGCGCTTAACAGACCACTGTTAACTGTTTTAGTGTTGAAATGTAAAGAATAGTTGGTGGGGCTGGAGGATGGAATTATTTCAGCTATCCCACTATCACGGTTAGAAAGAGTACACTCTGGACTTCCATCTGCATATGGTCTGTCTGGTGGACTATTTCTTATATCTTCTGTAATGGCCGCTGATCTTCTAGAGAATTTTCAATCAAAAAATTGATAATTTCAAAGGCAATTTTCACAATACCATATCACTTCATATGGGACTATTTTGCTGATTACATTAAGAGGCATTAGAACGTTCCTTTGAGTATGATATGGTATTCATAGGCCTAGTGTTTGTCCTAAAATTAGCTTCTAAACAAGTGGGCTTTTTAAGAAGGATACTGCTAAACAGCTAACAGTGCTCTGTTAAGTGCAAATTTTGTTCTGTTAATACCAAATGTGGCTCTGCTAAAATTTATGGATTGCGTCTTGGATTTTCAAATTCGAATTTATCTTCACACCCATAATATTTCATCCATATTTAGCTTTGTATCAAGTGGAATAAAAACAAAAATCATTTCATGTAACCTCTTACGTGGTTACAGATTGGACCAATGGAGATATACGACGAATTTGCAAGATGTAGTAAAAAGAAATTGTCATGAAAAGTTTGTCAAAAAAATCGATCTTTTCCTAGCGTATATTTGGCAAAAGATATAACCACCTTTGCCAAAGAAAAGTAAAAGGAAATTCTCTAAAATGAATTCAAATTCTTTAATTGCGGAATAATTCGAATGTTCACTCTCAGGTCCTGCTTCGCCAACAATACTGCAACATTTTTTTTTTCGTTTCGTTATTTCCACCTGAATTTTAAAATGAAATTGCAAAACTTATCCGTTCTCAATATTCAAATTCAACATCACTCTCACATTTTACAGTTCGACTTAACAAGAAAATAGTAAAGCATACTCTGCGTGTAATGTCGTACGAAAGCTGAGATTTGAAGAACGTATTACTGAGAAAATATACTGAAAAAATATTTGATTTTTTCACAATGAATTTTCTTTTTTATTTTTGTAGAACGTAGTAGCAGAATAAGCAGCAAAGAAAAGCTGTCAATTCTTTTCAATATACTCCCCTATACGACATGAAAGTGGTTGACAAATATTGACTTTATTCTTGAATGCATTTGTCATGTCGTCACCCAATCAACCAACTAAACAACCATCGAACCAGTCAAGCGAACAATTCTGCTGCTAGTTTTACCACCGTTTTTTTCAAAAGTTTTTGAAAAATAAACTTTTCAACGGTTTTATATTTTTATTTTCTTTAATAGTATATATACATACATATATACTTACATACATATATATTTTATGGAATTTCACAGCAATACCAGTAGACATATTTACTACTTATTCTACTTATTGACACATACTTTGAAAGTCTTTGAAGAAAAATTGCAGCATTTGAGAAAATATGGCAATTGATGGAAAATAACACTAGAAAACAGGAAAGTGTATTATGCCATATAAATAACTATTAGAAGTTGTATGTGTTGGTGGTAAACATGTTGACTGCATTTTGAAATCCTATACAGACACACTAAAATATCTGTCAACACAGTAACCTGGTCTGTATTTGTCTAAAATTAAGACGTCTTCTAGAAAAAAAACAAAATTTTTATAACTACTGGGCTCAAAAAGCAATAAAAATTCCTTTTTTTTTATCGAGACGTAACAATTTAAAGTTCTTTTTAAAAACAATATTCAACATCATCTATTAAAGGCCTCACTGGTAATAGTTTTTCGCAATAGCACAGATACTCCGTTGATTTGACGTTAATATTCTTATTATTATTGCTCACGTGAAGTAGTGTCTTAGTACTGCAAGCATACGATCCTATTGGGTATCGCTTTTAAGTCTCTTCCAAAACTATTTTCCTGATAAACGTCAGAATACTGCACTATGTTGTCAACAGTGATAATTCCCTGCTTAGCTCCTGATATGCATTCAGATGTTCCTTCGTGGTATGCGTTATTGTTCTTAAGGGTCGGAGATTGTATTCTGATTCATTCTCTGATTCTGCAATGCCCTGTCAAAAGACCTGATACTAATCTTAGGTTATTAATGTATAGTCTCATGCATTCAGATATCTTCTTTCTGTAATTTCCCAACAAGAAGTTTGGTTTACCTTAAATCCACTTGATTTCGGAAAAGTTTATGCCTTGATCTTGATTTTTGATCTTCCCTTTCATCGAGCATGCCTTCCCACCATAGAATGGTTCTGGTCACATCCAAAGCGTAGAAGTTTGTCTGCCTGCATAGTTCCGTGTATTCTAGATAAAGATATAATCTAAAAAGGTGTGTTTTCGGACCACAGTATGTTGGATATCTATTGATTAAGAATTCTAAAATAGGTTTTCTTGCGATCGGGCTTGCTAGCGCCCCGAGATAGAGGTAACGAAAGTGATTGTTCTTTAAAAAAAGAGCAAAACAGTGTAAATGGGAGTTAAGGACTTGTGAAAGAAATGGACTCCTGTGCTGGATAGCCACTAGTCTCAAGGATTGTAGGACCCTCCTAACGGTCGAGCGTTATTTTTTTTTTTTTTCAAAGAAGCAGAAACATCTCTTTTGGTTGATGAGTTGCATTTTTTTGGTCGATGACACCATTTTTGGAAAATGACTAACCTTTTCGAAGTCGCAGTAGTCTAGTAGGTAGTATGTTGGCTTATTAGACGAAAGGCCAGGGTTCGGTCAGACATCAAAAACGAAATATGAAAATATATTTCTTCGGCGGCTTCCTCTCAGCAGATTTCTGGCAAAAACTTGAGAGTAAATAAAATTTCCATTCTTAAAAAGAAACTGTCGTTCGAGGTCTGTAGATCCCGCCACTCATGTATAAAATTTGACACACACAACATAAAGTGGTGTGAGAAAGCTAGGCCGTAATCCTGAACTGATAGGGTTGTAATGGCCTAAGGTATGTATGTGGTACTTGTTATGTATGACTAACCTTTTTTAGTTCGATGACATGCATTTTTTTATTGATTGACCTGCATTTCTTTAATCAATGACTTGCATTTTTTATGATCGACGACTTGCATTTTTTTCCTTCGTTTTTCTTTTAATTTTTCCTAAACTTTTCCCACTTCTCTGGTTTTTAATCGATTTCTCTTTATAATTTTTCAAAATTTTCAATTTTATGTTAACATTCCTCTGTTGAACTTAACATTCACTACAAAAAAAAAAAAAAGATGTATAATTTCGTACGCAATATATTAAAATACTACATAGTCGTTTGTCTCATGTAAAAAGGCCTAACACGCATATTTGAAACTTTATAGGAGAAGGTGTGAGGTGGGTGTATTTGTATTAAAAGCTTTGAAATCACAACAAAAAAAAAAATCAATTTCGAAAAAAATGTGAGTTAGGGCCTTTCTTACATGAGACCAAGGATTATAAGGATATATATATATAGATTCCTTAAATTGTAAAACTACTGTGTCTTAAGCATTTTACACACTACATCGTACACGCACTTAATTTTCAATGTTTGTTTATCAATCATACGCCCCAATACACCCATAATCACTTGGATTCATACGTACGTATTACACATTCCCACGAATCTCTCTTTACAAGAATGTATACCGTTATTATTATTGTTTCAATTACTTTTTCTTTTACTGTTATATAAATTGATTCATTTTTTTTAATAAAAGAAAATAAAAAACCGTTTAATTTAAATTAAATGCATGCATGAGCATGTTTTTTTTTAATTTTAATGTGAATAATTCTTTTTCTCTTCGATAATGTTTTCTCTCTCTCTCTCTTTCTCTCCCTCCATCTTTATATACAACATACATAATTGGCCATTACAACCTTCAGTCAGGATTACGACCTAGCTTCTCACATCACTTATGTTGTGTGTGTTAATTTTTTACATGAGTGGCGGACCTACAGTTTAAAGTCGACTCCGAAGACAGATTTTTTTGAGAAACTTTTCATGGCAATTTTATTTACTCTCAGAGTTTTTGCCAGAAATCTGCTGAGAGGAAGTCGCCGAAGAAATATTTTTTTCATATTTCGTTTTTGATGACTGACCGGGGATTCGAACCCTGGCCTTTCGTCTAATAAGCCAACACACTACCTACTAGACTACGGCGACCACCATTTCCATTTCTTTATACAATAATTAAATTACATTTCAGAGTATGAATTCTGTGTATTTGTTATCTGGATATGAGCATTTTGCCAATGTTTTTGCATTTGTTTTTGCATTTATATTACAATGGTTGTGTATGTTTTTCTTTTTCAAGCATGATGCAAGATTATGTTTGTCATTGTTATTGTTGTTTTTTCACACGCACTTAAACACTACTTTACACTTTGTAGTACAATCTCGCTCACTTCTATACTACTCTACTCTATTCAATGCTATATTCTCTACCATATTGTCTACTCCATAGCTTTGTACACAATGTTAGTGCCTGGTGTTCCTTAGTATATTTAATAGGGCAAAAAAGAAAGCCTATAATATATCGATAACATACATGTCAATTGTCAATTTCTATTAAATTAAGCAAGAAGTCCATGAAATGTAAATAAAAACAAGCAGCAATATAGCAGCAACATAAATAATAAAGAAAGTAGCAACAATAATACAACGGAAACGAAAAGAAGAGAATGTACGAATGCAGAGAAATTGTAAATTGACTAATTGATGTTGCATGTTTATGTCAATGTTTTTACACTTCTCTTCTTATTGTTTATTTGATGCCAAAAAACACACTCGAAGACTGCTGTAAGAGTAATAATAAAGCTGCAGTCGTTAATGGGGTATAGTGCAGCAGGAAAATTATAAAAACTGCTAATATACGTATGTAGGTCAAGCTTCATCGGATAAAATAAATAGACGAATATAAGATGTGATGATTTATAGTCTACGTTCAAATCCCAGGCCATGGTTCAGGTCAGACATCTCCAACAAAACGAAATGAGAAGCAAATATATCTTTGGTGTCTTTCTCTCAGCAGATTTCTGACAAAAAATCTGAAAATAAATAAAATTAAAATGAAAGCTTTTCAAAAATCTGTCGTTCGAAGTCGACTTAAAACTGTAGGTCTCGTTAATTCCCTGTCATCTAGTGTTGTTGAAAATTTTTGAAAAAAAAAAAAAATAATAAAATGGCCATTAACAACCCGTTTAATGTTCTGCCTTAACACATCTTTCCAGGCGCATCTGCTTCTTGCGCGCCTTCGCCAGTTGGCGAATCAACTACAGGGCTTCCTAGATTTAGTTACTCTAATCAAACTACGTCATCATCTTTGCGATTTTCGCGAATCCCCGCATCAAATACCCGTCTTGCCGCAGCATTCTACACAACGCCCGTGTCAGCGAGGGGCTCATAAAGCGCATTGTAGGGGATCGAATGCGCAAATCATTGCTAAATCTCTTGAATACTCTCAAGGTTGCTGCGTCAATGTTTAATAGTGTCCACGCTTCTGCGCAATAAAGAACAACGGAGAGGATGAGCGCCTTGTAGAGTTTAGTTTAGTTTTGTCGTTGGAGAAAGGTCTCTGCTACTCAATTGCCTGTTGAGATCAGAGTAGTCCATGCTGGCAAGAGGTGCTGCACTTGATCTCAAGACACTAACTTTTAATAAATTCTTCATTCTATTGTACTAAAGTAATTTACAATTTACCCACGTATTTCTAAAGATTTCTTCCATGATGGACCATTATCTCTGACAAAAAAGGGGAACCGTGAAAGGTACGAAAAAAAGTGTTCAACTATTACACTCTTTTCGTTTAACAACGAATCAATTTAAATGCTTTATTAAACCAAGAGCTGGTCTAACATGCATCATCAAGCCAACGAACAAATGAATGTTATTGTGAATTCTATTACAACGCTAACTAAACCAAAGGCAAGCAAATAATTAAGGCAATGGAATAAACGGAATAAACATTCAAAATTATTATCAAATGAATGGAAAGAGTGAAACAAAGAAGAGACAAAATCATCATCATCAAATGCTGAAACAACAGAAACATCAACAGCATCATCATCAAAATCATTAACATTTGTGCGTTCAAATGCTGACATAAAACGAAAACAGAATGAGGCTGCAGATAATAAGGGCATGATAGTGATGAATATGAGTTACAAAAAGCTTAAACAAAAGGAAAAGGCAAACAAACAAAAAGGTACAGAGAGAGAGAGAGAGAGAGAGACGGACGTTGGATGTGATACCGATGTGTCCTACTGAATGTGGCAAATAAATTTTGCAATTTTTCAGGTGCCAAAGGAAATTGCAATATTATCAAGCTTATACAACTACAATGACAACAGTTGAACCAGCAATACCTGTTAAATGCATGCATGTTTGTTCATTGAAAATAATAAGTGGCACAGGATCGCTTGCAAACGTTGAGTCTAGGATTAGAAGAGAATGTTTTGTGGGTGTGCATAAGTGGTTGTACTTTATTAACCCACCATCTAAATGAAAGATAAAGAAAATGAAAAAAAAAAGAAAAGAAAACTGAACTATACAGGAAATCGCGCACATTTTTGCATTATTTTTGCTTGTATGTCTTTGTCGGAGAGTAAATGGTTCTCATATTTCTGTAATCGATTGTTTGTAACATGATGTTCTTGCCAATACCTTATGATTCTTTTCTGGTTTGAAGTTAATTTCACTTTCAATTGTTGTTGTAATAATGTTGACAAATACTACTCACCCTAGAGATACAACATGTTGCCATAATGCAGATCATTGCTGCTATTAACAGTTACTCTGCCATTGTCATGGATAAGACTGGGTCCATAGCCATATATGCATAGAGCATATGCGTGCATTAGGAGAATGAAGCAAAATTCCTTTTCTTTGCGTGAAATTCACGTTTTTCAATATTCTCAACTAAGCGGTTGTGTGCTGTCCAACACACACTTATTGTCCTAATATTGACAAGAAGCAGCTGTTAAATGCTTGTTGGCAGTTCAGTTAAGAGTCGAGAAATTCATACAAAAGTCCTTGAATTCGTTATTAAATGTTGTTTTTCTTAAATCCAATACTGCTTGACGTTTATCGTTTTTATACCACTTCTGTTTACACATCTGGCAACGCCTGAACGTAGAAACTTATGTCATCTGTGGATGTCATCTTTAAGTTTCAAAAAAACAAAGAATTTAATCGCAATTTCAATTAAATTTATTAAAAATAAGGCCTTGGGAAATTAGAAAAGTTTTCTAACAAAAAAATACTGTTATGGGTACAGAATTGAATTAATAAAGCACAGCCTTAAAACTTTTATTTCTTATTCTATACTCCTCGTCATCTTATTTAAATCTTAAAAAAAAAAATTTTAAAAAAAAATATCTTCACACTCAAGTAGGTTTTCTCATTAAATATTCTAAATGTTTGGAGGTAGATAAGGTTGAAGAGAAATACAAAATAAAAACAAAAATAAAAACAAATGAAAAAATAAATAAAAATATTAAAACGAAATGATGGGAAATTATCTCAAGTGAATGCTTACGCGCCAACAGGTGTACATTTTTCCACACTGCCACTGTAAAGCGAACAAAATATTTCGAAAAAAAAAAAGAAAAAACGAAAAGATAAGAAAAGAACACCAGAAATATTCTTTTATAACCGACATTAGCTTAAACGCCAAGAGCTATACTCAGTTTAGTTAGAAATTGGCCGTAGTGTGGCCATAGCCACTCTCTATTCAGCCGCTCTAAACTAAAACGGCACGAATCATATTTAACTCGTTTTTATCTGTTTAACACGTAAGTCGGTGAGAAATATTTTCCATTTTCTTGTTTTTTGATTATATTCCTTTAGCATATGAACATAATGATAAGAAAAATGTCTGCAGATTGCCGCATTGGGTGCCACTATACTTAAAGGAGTACTTTAATACGATATCTTAAGAACCAACTATGCTTACTTATTTAATTGGGCATTAACAACTCAATTAAGGTATTTCGACATGCCTTAATACAGCCTTCTGCTGTGTGCTGCGCCTCTGCTTCTTGCGTGCCTTCGTCATTTGGTCACTCCAATCGATGACAGGGTTTTCTCGATTTGGTCCCTCCAATGCAAACAAGGTCCTCCTCTTTGACAACTTACGCAAATCCCCGCATTAAATACCCGCCACGCTGGAGTATCTGCCTCCATTCGAACGACATGTCCGAGAAAGCGCAGCCGCTGGATTTTAATACGCTGCACAACGTCCATGTCGTTGAGGAGCTCATACAGCTCTTTGTTGTATGGGATGCTAAAATCACCGGCGACAACTCGTACTAGACCAAAGATCTTGCGTAGGTCTTTTATCTCAATTACTATCATGACTGATGCATCAGTGCTTAATAGTGTTCATGCCTCTGTGCCATAAAGAAGCATGGGGGGAATGACCATCGTGTAGAATGTTAGTTTTGTTGTATGAAAGAAGTCTCTGCTACTCAATTGCCTATTGAGACTATAGTAGCAGCACTTGTTGAGTAGGAGTAATCCTGTGCTTGATCCCAGACTGACATCATTTTTGGTGTTCAGCTGTTAAGATAACTTTGAAAGTCTATTCAATAAATCTGAAAACTATTCACTAAAATATTTTGAAATCAAATTGAAGAGCAGAAGTAGAGCGAGCTGGTTTTATTTGAAATACTCTGGTAAAAAAAATAGTTTTTTTTTTGTTACTGTTTTTGACTCTCTTTTACAATTTGCATGGATCCAGGCTAAATGAATACCATAAACGGCATGTGAGTATAAAATAGGCAGGATGAAAAAAAAAACATGACTACACTGTGCAGTGACAGATAATAAAATTGACAGAACCTTAGAAAGTTTTTGCTACCGAAAGTACAAAAAAAAGGAAGAAAAAAGATGTGAAAACTTCTACACACGATGCTTCTGTCAATGAATGACCCAATAATTTGAAACATTGACACACATTGCCAAACATAGAAACAGAAGGACAGACAGTTGTATATCAACATCATACTAAAGAAACAACGTATTTGACATGCAAAAAAGCATACCAAGCAAGCAATGAAAGAAATTTTTACTGCCTTCGTTTCAATTTCTGGCAATTCACAGTTTCAAATATTTACGACTCAGCTCATGCCAAAGGCAATATACACAGACAACCAGTAACAACACGTTAAACAAAATGCTAAGAAGCGTACGAAATCCATGACTGCCTGAATGTATTCGATGTGCTCGTATGGATGAAAGAATAAATGTCACTGACTGACTGATTGTATAGATGGATGATGTTTGCTTGGTTAACTTTTATTCAATTCACACACAGTTTATTCGTTTTCTTCTTCCTTCTTTGACATTTTATTATCTCTTGAATTTTTATTTCATTTTTGTTTTTTGTGTGTTAACGGATATTAAATAAAATCCGATTTTGGACCAAGTCAATGGATTTTCTTATAAAATTTCTCGTAAACCGAGATAAATAACCGGCATAAATAAGTCAAAGAAATAACTCAAGACGAAGAACTCGATGCCACTGTAGTCGTTAAAGGATAAAAAGGCTTTGGAATGAAAATTAACAAAAAATGTGAACACATTTTATGTAAATTTAGAATTATTTGATCGAAAACTGTAAGAAATTGAAAACCAATTTACTGAACGAACTTAGTTTACTCATACATATTTAACATACTGTATAGCACATGATTTTTCTGGTACTATGTGCAAATAATATTGTACTCTTGGCAATAAATTTGGAGAGAAATAGAGAGTTGCTAGTGCTATAATACTCCGGAATTATACCTCAATAACCGTAGCTTTCTACAAACGTAATAGCGGTCCAGTGTAGTCTACTGTGATACCATAATGAATTATTCCTGATAATTCTGGTACCATTAAGAGCTGAGCATAAAATCGTTTATAATGCCTATCCATAGACAGTAAAAGACTTCAAGTCAACTCAAAATTTCTGCAAAAGACGTTCAATATCTCCTAAGAGTGCCTAATATATAATTGAAACGTACTGCTTTGCAACTTAAGCAAACTATTCGCATGTCCAATGCAGCTTTTAGTTGATTTGCTGCACTATTTCCTCTCCTGAGCTGTATTGTTCTAAATCCGATTACCAATGTGCAAAATATCGAAAATTCGTGGCTGATTTCATTAGAGATAGTTCAGCACAACGCATTCTAAGTTTAACTGGGCTATACCAGAAGAACTAAACAATCCCCTCTTTAACTTTACAATACAATGTAGAATAACCCGCACATTTCTAAGTAATTACATTATATTGTTACGAAAATGTAAATCGTGTAACTTCGTATAACATTAAAATGCTAAACAAAAACAACCGACTTGTTTGCTTGATTAACAAATAAATAAAAATAAAACAACAACATCAGTTAACCGAAAAGGGTGACAAGTATAACTAACACAGCAACAACAACACTGCAATGACAACGATAAACAACCTACACTAATAACAATCATAATGAAAGTAAAAACTTGTTTACATGGTTTACATTCATAGAATTCTCGTGAAGGCGAACACCAGAACCTTCGCCTACGGGAACATTCATCGGACTGTTTACGTTGCTATATAAACGGCAAGGCAAAGCATGCAAAGTCCGGAGTAGAAGTTCAGTCAGCTCCTGTGTGAAGAGCGCGTTGCGTGTGATGTAACCCAATCGTAGTTTGAAGATCTCCTTTACAAAGATCTACAGAACAATTGTGTCGTAATTGTTATTGTTTATCGAAAGGGGATAAACAAGAGAATAACAAATAAAGCAATTGTTGTTGTTAGAATAAGTTGTGAACAGTGGCACACAAATTGTGTGAATTATAAAGATTAAATTAAACTGAACATAAATTTAATTTTATTTTTCTTTGCATCATAGAGCTCTGATATTTCAAACGTTTTTAAAAGGTAAAAACGTAACAATTTAATGAATCGATGAATTTGGATGAATTCTTCAAATTAATGCATGTGATGCTAACGAATTCGTATTTAATTTCAATTTTCTTAGCGAATTCAATTATTTTGCGGTTTAAAAGGTTTTCAAATTCAAGGACTAGATGAGACTAGCCTATGCCAACATTGATGAACATTCTAAGCCAAATTTATGCGAAGTTTTGTTTTACTTGCACTGAAGTGATGTTGTAATTCTGACTGAAATTTTGTAATGATGAATTATGTATTTACTCGTATGTATGCTTCTTTGTTAATTTTTAACCAAATATTTAAGGCTATTATAGTTAAAACAAGTGAGCTATTATGCAAAGCAATAAAATTTTTATCAGGCTATTAAAATTTCAAAATATTCATTATTTCTGGGAGTTATTTACAAAATATTTTTTGCACTGTTCTTCGAGCAAAATATTCTTTTAAAAATATAAAATTAGAAAATTATTCCTCTTTTATGGACGATGGTAAAACTGATAATATTATTGCCAGCAATAAAAATGTAAAAAAAGTTCATACTCTTACCGCATACTTTTCTACNTGCGGGCTGTAAAATTTTTACGAGAACTAGGAGCTATTACCACATTATTAGTTTTTATTATAAATTTGTTTCTTTAGTATTTTAACAGAAAACAAAAAAGCAATTTGTTTAATAGTTTTTTTTTTTCAAATCTTAAATTTGCAACATGCTTTTAAAAAAATTATTTCAATTATTTAAGCATTATAATCATGTTTTATATTCTTCTTCTCCCCCTCCATTCAGTAATAAATCGTATTCCATTTTGCCATTTTAATCATTCATTCATTTGGTTTGTCATCCTTTAGCTGACTATACTAATTTCCTTTTCATTCATTTCATTTTCATTTGCATTTATTTTATTAATTGAAACACTTTGTCCAATTGTCGCACTGATTATGTTTTATGCAGACTCCACCCCACTAACTTCATTAAAAAGTTAATTTTGATTCTTACTGCTTGCAGTATATATCTGTTCTGTTCTGTTCTGTTCTAATGATTCGTTTACTTTTACTTTTATTTACTTTTACTTTTATTATTGTTTTCTTTGTGTCCTTCTTTAATATTGTCACATAGTAAACTCGAGCCTACATACATAAATGAATATTTTTTGGTGTCACAACAGACGGCCTTTCATTTATTTAACTTCCGCTTGATTTCAACAATAAAAAGTAGGAAAATTTTAAAAGAAAAAAGAAAAAAAAGAAAAAAGGAAAAGGACCTGAATAAAAAAACAACTTTATATACGAGGTGTGTCAAAAAATAATGTAGTCTTTCAAATTCATAAAGTTACGTATGCTTCGATTTCGCATTTGTTTTTTTTTCCTGTATGTTGGTAAAATTCACAAATATATGTTGATTAATGTGTGTGGAAGTTAAATTTATTTTGAAAATCCAAGACGCAACCATAAATCTCTCAGGCAACCGCCACATTTGGCTTTAACAGAGCAAAATTTTCATCTTCAACAGAGCAACAATCTTGCCCGTAATAGAGCACTGTTAACTGTTTTAACAGTGACGAATACCAGTAGTTTAATCTTCTACTTGTAATTATTGCTGGCATTCATCATGAATTGTTGAATTCTCATTGTGATCATCATTATTATTTGTAAACAATTAATGTTGAAATGAAAAGATGGTTGGTGGGGATGGAGGACGGAATTATTTCTCAGCTATCCACTACACACTCTGGACTATCATGTACATATAGCTCTGTATGGCTGTATATTTCCTTATATCTTCCAAATGGCCACTGATCTTCTAGAGGAATTTTCATACGATTTGGGTCGAAATCGATTTTTTTTAAATTGAAATCTCGATCAAAAATTATTTCGCTATCACCACTACCACGTTGAGAAGAGGACATCATGGACTATCATGTACATATGTCTGTATGGTGTACCTTTTCTTATCATCTTCAAAATGGCCACCTGATTCTTCTAGAGAATTTTCATACGATTTCTGGTCGAAACATCGATTTTTTTAAAATTGAATATCTCGACTCACAAAATTATTCAGCTATCCCACGTACCACCGTTGGAAAGAGGACACTCTGACTATCTATGTACATATACGTATGTATGCGTGTACTATTTCTTATATATTCCACTGCATCTTTCAGAGAATTTTCAATAAAAAATTGATATTTCAAAGCCAAATTTTCACAATACATATGACTTTAGTGGAACTATTTTGTTGATTATATAAAAAGGCCTTGAGCCATCCTTCGAAGATGATATGGTAACCTCTAGACCTAGTATATGCCCTAAAAATTAGCTCCTAAGCAAGGTACCTCTCTTCAGATGGATACTGTTAACACCTTCTACAGTGCGTCTGTTAAGGGCAAATTTTGCCTCTGTTAAGAGAAAATTTTGCTCTGTTAACGCTAATGTGGCGCTGCTAAAATTTGTGGATTCGTCTTGGATTTTCAAATTCGCAATTTATCTTCACACAATATGGTTGAAAATATCAGCCATTTGGGATTTCGTTGTTTTTGACAGATAAAAGGTTAGTCGTGTTATGGTGTGCTCTTCGATTTTCTTACTATTCGAAAAAATTGATTAAAAAGAACTGTATTAAGTTTTGTGTAAAAAAATGAAATTAAATGTGCAAGGATATTCATCGGATAATCATCGAATCACTATTAGAGAGCTTGCTGATGATGTTGGCATAACGTTTCGACTGATGCCAAGCATATTTTTACGCATGTTTTAGGCATGAAACGTGCTGCAGCGAAGATTATTTCAAAATTGCCAAACTTTTCAGCAAAAATAACGTCAGCATGGACATCGCCCAGGAGATATTGAACGTTGTCAAAAATGTCGTGTTCAAAAATGTCATAACTGCTGACGAATCATGGGTGTATGGCTATGAAATTGAAACCAAAGCTTTAAGGCTAAAGCTTTATGGAAAAAAAAAATGAAATTACCGAAACTATTCTAAGATTAAGTGACTAATAACTGTCCCTGTAGGCTGTGATATTTCTATAAAACTTTCTTATAGGCTCTCTGATCACTGCAGTGTTTTCCAAGCAGAGATCGTGGCAATTTTGAAAGTGGCGCAATGCTTTTCGAAGTAAATCTAGTTATTTATTCGACGTAGTCTCAACGTCTGTCCTTGTCCAGAGATATCGTTGAAGATTGAATTGCTGACCAACAGATATTGTTCCGGAACAGATATTAGAGTTACCTTTGGACAAGGACGGACATTGAAACTACGATATCCCTAGAAATTGCATTGCTGACGAGCTGTTCAGGGCCAATACATAGCTAGCAATGTCCGACAAGTTACAGGGAGGAGGCTCAATCTCGTTGCCAGTAAGAACGAAGATGCAATATTGCCAGAACCTGCTGGGCACGTATGGACAGGAGGAAAACTGACTTATTTCTGCCATCATTAAATTGTATGGCCTTCATAAAACAATGCACCCTTACGGACCATTGTCCTTTTAGCAGACATGCCGAAGACTAATGCTGTTGAAGTAGCAAGAGTAGGAGAGCGGAGAGAGAGAAGGATGGCAAAAAGACTAGCCTTTTACGTTCTAATTTCCGATTCTTGAGTAAAACTCCTCTAATAGTTGCTCGACGAATACGCCGGATATGACCAGTTCTCACATCACTATCTGCTGTGTATGATTGTTTAATTTTATAATAAATGCGAAGATACCTACTGCTTTAAAGTTGATTATCGAACGCAATTTTATTTTTTTTTTGTGAGAAAGTTTTCATTGGAATTTTTATTCACTTCAGAGTTTTTGTCAGAAATCTGCTGAGAGGAAGTCGTTTGTTTGGAGATAATCTGACCTGGGATTTGAAAAGTGGCCTCCTAGACTACTGCGACTAAGATCAAGTAAGTCAAAACAAGGTATTTTTCTTTATTGTAGTTTGTTTTAAAGCATTATTTTAAGACAAAAACAATTTGGAACATTTCCTCTTTAACTTTTTAATTTAAACTTTTGTCTGTACTTGTGAAACAACCTACGTATTAAATAGATTCTGAATGAATATGCAAATGTTTATTGAAATGGCAATCTAATGTCATGACACTACTAGACAATATCTTTTGAAAAGTCGGATAAACTATTCTACAATCGTCTTTCTATTAAAAAAAAAAGAAGTATTTTCCTTTTTCTTTTTCATTGTCTTTTTGGGTCACATACAAAACGACAACAACCAGCTTTAAATAGAGAAAAGCAATGAAAGCCCTTCCTGTATTACTGTTTGTTGATTTGGCACACACGATTTGCAAAAGTATGTATGTGTGTTGCCTGTGTTTGAATGTCTGACCAACCAGACAATTGTCAATGTGTTGGGGAATTGGGAATTTTAGTTTTATCATGGGGAAATTTTCAGTGTGTGTAGGTGACACTATGTGACTACCATATACTATGCTGTATGCCTAGGTCGGATAGGACTCAGAGCAAATTTTTGGTTTTATTAGAATAGAAATTGAAAAGGAGAGAGTGTTCTAGTGTTCTCTCTGTATAAACAAAATGACAGACTATATGAACTGGTGCTGTCAAGAGTATTTCATTTACAAATGTATGTAAGAGGGATTGATAAAAAAAAACA
>QOCX01000656.1:75096-104203 GCA_005959815.1 Sarcophaga bullata | reverse complement strand
AAATAAAAAATAATGGTGAAAAATAATCAATCAATCAATTTTCTGTTAACAGAAGTTATTCAGAATTATCCGCCTGGTGCAGAAAAACGCACACTATTTGTATATCATTTAAACTTCTAGTCCAATCTTTTGTTTTGATACTAATCCGTGCCTAAACCATTTTATTGCCACAAAGATGAGAAATCTGCCGTGGAAAGCATTTTATTTAAAGTTTAAGAGCAAAAGTAAATCAATTCTTCGCTTTTTATGTCAAAAGATTTGGTTAATCAATTAACTAAAACATGTTTCCGAATTTGGTTCCACATTCAATAGCATTAAAAAGAGTTTTTTTTTTTTGTAAATAAAAATTCTTTGTCAGTTTTGTGATTGCTTTATTCAGTATTGCTTGAGTATATGCCAAAAATGGAAAGAATATACCATATTTTACAGTTTGCATTCGTATACTTCATAGTCAGGAAGGAAATGACTTCTTAATAGAGGCTTGCAAAAAAAAAAAAACTGTGTTTAAGAATTGCATTAAAAATCATTCTAGCAATATTAAATATGACCGCCTGAATGGCATGCAAGAACTTTAGATCAGTTTTTTTTTACAAAACAGTTTAAACGCGAACTAAACTACCCACCTAGTCATTACTAAACCCCTACGACAGGCATAGTTTGAAATTTCTAAATATGCTATTTATAAAATACTGACTCACATTCCAAAATACAAAAGAAACTAAAACTTTAATACTATATTTCGCATACTCATTATACAAAATTTAAATACTACATAATACCGAACTTATGAAATCTTGGTAAGAGAAATTTGCTTTACTTTCCATATAGAGTACACATACCACAAATTTATTGCTATTACAAAATACAATAACAATAATTAATTTTGCTTATCAAAACAAAACAAGATAAAATTACAAAACAAAAAAACATTACCATATGCACAGCTTTTAGATAGTAACTTATTGAATGAAATTGGATTCAAAAATAAAATAAAATAAATATTCTCCAATAACCATCTACAGTTTGTAAGAATAATCCAACAAAAGTTTTAACTACTCTGATTCTTCCATTGATTCGAATAGGAGGGAGGTTCATCCCAACAAACAGAATTCACGCACCAGTTGCATATTCCTTAACTCTTCTTCTCATGATGGGAATTCACAAGCATTTTAAACCTTGTATACGATGTAATCCACAGAAGACAGCATTGAAATTATCGCCAAAAATTTTTTTACGTGTGACAATTCAACACAAGATGAAGGAATGATTGTTTTAGTTTTGTGTTAAGACGCACAAAATCAGTATAAGTCGCATAACTAGCCAACAATCGTTGTAATGAGATTTTTTTTTCCCCACACGTAATTTATAGACCGTGAAACGAGCTCTCTCTATCCATAACGCTCATATCCTATAATGTGTATATCGTAAATACTGTTCGGATCCTACGGGCGGCACTGTATGGTTAAAGCGGAAAGGAAGGAAGCATTCGTTCGAAGATTATGTACGAATGCGACATTGAATTGGTTCTTTGTGTTCAAGCATAGTTTCCTTCGCTCATGCGTCTTCGTGAAGCATGAGCTAAGCCACCACAACTACTAACCTCTACATTATGGAGTGTAAAGGCATAGGCAGACTGTGTTAAGTCTCTATGTGAACGTGCACCATTCAACATGTTGCTCTTATTGTTTTGTGACAGTGATTTACGGGACGTTATTGTATTGTTGTTACTGCACATTGGCACTGGAGATCTCAGACCAATCATTATTTACTGATTTTAACGGGCTGTGGTTGAGCCAATCTTGCTTTATGCTGTAAATATCTGGTAGAGGATATTCAAGTATCAATCAAGTACTTCTGGCCTAAAATATTATGCGTTTATAAGCGCCTTCAGTAGATTATGAAGCAAAAATCTAAGATTACATAAAGTTTCAGTGCTGCTAAGAGGGGAATTATTATATCCAGCCTTCTTACATACATACATACATTACATCTCAGACAGGATTACGGCCTAGCTTTTCACACCACTTATGTTGTGTGTGTGTTAATTTTATACATGAGTGGCGGTTTAAAGTCGACTCCGAAAGACAGATTTTTTTTGAGAAACTTGTCATGGCAATTTTATTTTCTCTCAGAGTTTTTACCAGAAATCTGCTGAGAGGAAGTTGCCGAAGAAATATTTTTTCATATTTCGTTTTAGATGTCTGACCCTGGCCTTTTCGTCTAATAAGCCAACACACTACCCACTAGACTACGGCGACTAAAACTCTAAGAATAAAATGAAGCTGCCGCGAAAAACTTTGAGTCGTAATCCTGACTCAAGGATTGTATGGGAAAGTTATAATGAAATTACATTGCCAAAAAGTTATCGAACAAACTCAATGTTATCGTTCTAAATATGGGCAATAAAGACTTCAATTTTGTGTAAAGAAGAATTAAAGCAATCACTTAGAAGCGTATTCTGTTGCCAGGAATTCAATAAAATTGAAACAAATTTTTAACTTTTAAGTGTTTAATGCAAATTGTTTAAACAATAAATTTCTAAAAATAAAAACGTAACTAAGCCAGTTAAGATAAATGGATTGATTGATGCTTTTTTACTTAGGAAATGTTGATATTTGCAACAGATATTGAGAATTTCTTTCAATTCTTTCAATTCTTGCTTCAAAATTCTTATGAAAACATTTCATTTCATTATCTAGAAATACAAAAACAAAAAAAAAACAAATAAAACCAAATAATAAAGAAACAAAACAAGGAAAAGAAAGAAGACCAGAAAAGAAAAAACTCTACCAATAATTGGATTTTTTTTTCTTCCTTGGTTTCTAGACTTTTTACCAGACAATCCTTGTTTTTGTTTTTTTTTTTTTTTTATTGTTGTGGATATCCTTGATGATTTTGTTTTAATATAATTTACCATAAAAACAACAAAAAATTTTGTTGTGTTTTGTTTTTAATCGATCAAATCAATTTAGTTTTTAAAAGGAGCAAATCTATCTTGAGGGCAAAAAAAAATTGAAATTTGAAAAGCCATCGTAGAAATATAAGAAAAAGGTTAGAAAATGAGGTTAAAATTGGTATGATAATAGATTTTATAAGTGGCCATAACCATTAATTGATTTTTAACTAAATTATGCTCATAATTGTATTCATTTATACTCAAATTCGTTTTAACATTGATTTGGACAGCGGCCGGATATGAAGTCCTTATTACCGTCTCACACTCAGCATCAGGACTTCACATATGGACGTGACTCAAAATGAAGCTGAAAACTAGTCTAAAACTTCAATATCAAATTAGGATAACTCGCTGCAGTCTAGTAGGTAGACGCATTAGGATATTAGACGTAAAGAAACGGGTCAAACCCCCAGGTTAGACTTCAACGACGCACCGGCGATCTCATCAGATTTCTGGCAAAAACTCTCAGAGTAAATAAAACTGCCCTGAAAAGTTTCTCAAAAATCTGTCATGCATAATCAAAAAATAACGTATGATGTCTGACAAATATTGCAGACATAAACCAGTTAATCATAGCACTGAAGACTTTTGTTGCGATAACATGCAACCCTTTATACTCCAAATTCGTTTTTACATTGATTTGGACAGCGGCCGGATATGAAGTCCTTATTACCGCTCTCAACCTCACAGCATCAGGACTTCACATATGGACGTGACTCAAAATGAAGCTGAAAACTAGTCTAAAACTTCAATATCAAAAATTAGGATAACTCGCTGCAGTCTAGTAGGACGCATTAGGATATTAGACGTAAAGAAACGGGTCAAACCCCAGGTTAGACTTCAACGACGCACCGGCGATCTCATTCAGATTTCTGGCAAAAACTCTCAGAGTAAATAAAACTGCCCTGAAAAGTTTCTCAAAAATCTGTCATGCATAATCAAAAAAAAATAACGTATGATGTCTCGACAAATATTGCAGACATAAACCAGTTAATCATAGCACTGAAGACTTTTTGTTGCGATAACATGCAACGCTTTCGTGATAAGCATAGTAACAAACCTTCTGACATGCAATTTTTATCGAGGGCATAAACCAGAAAGCAAAGTAGGTTCAATAAAAATGAATAAATCCAGTACATCACACTCGAATGAAATCTTATAGTTAAATACTTGCTTGGAAATGAAGTCTGATTGAGTGATTGCGCTTAAATTGTTACGTATTATACATTGCAGGTGCAAGAAAAGAGTTGAAATGGTTCGCAAGGACTTGAACCGCTGCAGAAATCATTGGCAAAAACACAATCCTACACTTCCTACTTAGTTTAGGTCAGATAAGTCTGACAATCAAATGGAAAGTGCTATGAAATGTTATGAAATCCGTCCATTTATGAATAAAATTAACATACCAACGGGGTGGTATGAATAAGCTAGGTTGTAGGCCTGACTAAAAGGTTTTAATGACCAAATTAAGAAGATGCCAAAAATGAGTTAAAATTGTATGACAATAGATCAGGATCAGGACTTCACATAAGGACATGACTCAGAATGAAGCTGAAAACTAGTCTAAAACTTCAATATCAAGGTAGGATAACACTCTGTGTCTAGTATGTAAACGTGTTGGCTTGTTAGACGTAAACAATCTGGTCATACCCCAGGTCAGGCTACAACAGTTCATCGGTGACTTCCTCTCATCAGATTTCTGGCAAAAAACTCTGAGGGTATAAAAAACTGCCCTGAAAAGTTTATCAAAATCTGTCATTCAAAATCAAAAAATAACACATGTATCTGAAAAGTATGCAGACATAAACCAGTTAATCATAGCACTGAAGACTTTTGTTCGATAACATGCAACGCATTTCTGATAAGCATAGTAACAAACCTTCTGACATTGCAATTTTTATTGAGGGCAGTAAACCAGAAAGAAGAGTAGGTTCAATAAAGATTGAATAAATCCAGTGCATCACACTCGAATGAAATCTTATATTAAATACCCCTTGGCAATGAAGTCTGATTGAGTGATTACGCTTAAATTGTTACGTATTATACATTGCAGGTGCAAAGAAAAGAGTTGAAATGGTTCGTAGTATTTGAACCGCTGCAGAAATCATTGGCAAAAAACACAATCCTACACTTCCTACTTAGTTTAGGTCAGATACACCATCAAATGGAAAATGCTATGAAATGTTATGAAATCCATCCATTTCTGGGTAGAATTAACGTACACAATATGGGTGGTATGATAAGCTAGGTTGTAGGCCTGACTAAAAGGTTGTATTTTTTTATTTATTTTTTTTTTTTTTTTTATTTAAGTCTATGGAAATCCTTACAGACTATAACAATATATCCTCACAATTATTTCAACAACAAAAAACATTTTCAAGAATGGAAAAACAAACAATGAAGATTATTAGTTAAGTGAGTTTAAGTGTACAATTATATCTTTTTAATGGCTTCAAAACTTTTGTTAAAATCAATATGTAGGTAGAGATTATTAAAATCATTGCATTGCATTGTAATGACCAATTAAGAAGATATCAGGATTTGTCAGTTGCCAACAACTATCGTTGCTTAATGGAATGTTATCGTTAGGAGTGTGACTGAGGAGAAATTCCATCGGTTACGCTATTGTGCGGGTGCATATGGCCAGGAAAACATTTAAATTGAAACAAAACCTCTGCGGGAGTGGATCAAATAAGTTCCAAACCTACTACATTATCAGGAAGGTAAAAAGATATGCAAGATTAAGCCTTTAAGCGAAAACTCCAGACCTATCTTGCTATTTATTACGGTGTTATCATGTGTGTAGACATTTCCAATGTCATGTCAGAGAATAGTTTTAAATGCCAGGAATTCTTATAAGAAATTCCTCATTAAGAAGAGATACAGACGGGTATAGATGGTTACAGAAGTTCAAGATGACAGTGTATAGGTTAGGTTAGTTTGAAGGTGTAGCACAACATTGTATTCACGGTTGCAGCGAGTTTACAGTTCCCCTTTTACTTTGTCCATTGTAATCCTTTATATAAGAAAAGGAATGAGAAAAACAAGGGGAATTGGATAAGCAGAAGAAAAATGAGAACGAAAGGAACCAGAATTAAATCGAAACAGTTGTCAGGGCAAAAGGTATCCCACTAGGCTGTTAAGCCTGTTTATGAAGCCTATCAGATACTCAAGTTTGTAGACCTTCAAAGTTTTCAAAGTTCTACTGGTTAGTCTTTGTCTACTGTAACTAGGATAACAAGGGACAAAAATTGACGAGATGAAAAAGGAAGAGAAATCGGGCAAGAATCAAATTGAAACAAGAAAGAAGGAAGTCAACGATGTCAAGCCTGTTTATAAGGCCTATCAGCCAAGTTTGTAGTCCTTCAAATCTAGCAATTCTTCGGACACACTTCGTTTTTTTTTTTAAATTCAAATATAGAAGCGCCTAATAAAAGATCCAATACCTGTTCGATAACTAAGTGAAGTACTGAACCTTGCATCTACATATTGTAGGAGAGTCCACCAAAGGTTTCTGGTTAGTTTATATTACAAATAAATTTTATTTGCAAAGATAAATCCTACGCAATAAATCCCTACGAGTATCGATAATTCCAGTTAACCATTAGAGATGATGGTTGCTAAGAAAATAGAATAAAGCAGTTATCGATTACTTCAAATGGCTGTAATTTATCGTACAGAACAATGACTTTATTTGACCCGAAGTATATTTTTTTTGTCGCACAACACTTCATAAATAACGTGTAATTACAGAAGAAGATTTTCCAATTCGAGCTGGCATTCGAACTAAATTTAACGCCTTTTCTGTATTCAAATGGCATTTAAAACTTTCGAATTGAAAATCTTCACACTGCATATGCCTCGAATGCAGTACTCCAGTATATGGGTTGAGGAAAAACTTGAACTATTTTTGCTGTGTGGCAAAAAGAGTAAAGCAGCATAAGATGGATTACAAATGCCAGCCAAGTAAGAATACAGCATACAGGATGCAATAAACTAAAGGATAAAATATTGTGTGAGTGAGCTATTGTTTCTTAAACAGCAAAAGAAAAAATATTTCAACAGAAAAACAACAGAAGAAACAGAAGAAAATTCCTGAATGAACGAAAGGGAACAAAGTGAAAGAAAAAGGACAACAACTGAGCAACTGAGCCATTATAACAAGGAAAACAAGAAGAAGCAAAAGCAAAAAAAATATGTCATTAATAAAAATTTACTTATACACACACACACATAGTTACACACACTTACAGGTTTACATACATACATACATAAGGACAAGAACTATAGAAAACAATAACAACGTAAAGGATCAGATCATACAAGTGGATGTTAAGGATAATAAAGATTTTCCTTCTAGAAACTCAGAAACTCTTCGAAAACTCAAGAGCAATAAGCGAAAATAAATACAAGAGAGAGGAAAAAGAACTATAAAACAACAACAAAAAGAGGTTAGAGAGTCAAACTCAAGTCCTGAGTAACAACAACAACAACAACCAGCAACATTTGGTGGCATAACGTTCATAACGCAGAAAACAAAAATAAAAGCGAAAAAAATCTCCACAAAAATTCCATTTCAATTCATTTTCTTTTCAGTTTCGTTTTTTTTTTTTTTTTTTGTTTTTTTCTGGTTACACGTTATAAATTGCAGGGACGGGAGTTTTTCCATTTTCCCATTTTTTTTTTTTTGTTTTTTTGGTGGCGTTTATTTTAAATTAAGATTAATGAATTGAGATAAATTTTTGTTTGCCATTTCTACAGGGTTTCTGTTTTTTTTTTCGTTGCTGGCAACATTAAAATTTTAACCACTGCTGCACCCGGTCATATTGCCCCATTGGCCAACGTCATTAGTATCAGCAAGCAAGCAAGCACTGGCTCATTATTATTAAAGCTTATTAAGGCTAGAAATAGCTGAACACCATTCTGGCTTATCGTTGAATTTCCGTTTAATTTTTACCAAAAAAATACAAAAAAAATGTCTCCTGCAAACGAATTCCACCACATTAAATGCTTGGGGTTCACATAATTTTCATTGTTTTTTGCTTAACCAACTTGTCATTTAAATTTTTTTGGACTGCATTTGATTTAAATTTTGTTTTTTTTTTTTTTTGGGAATTTGAATTTAAATTCAACGAACGTTGATGAAAGTACAGTGGGGCAAATAGTATTCAGCAGCAGTGTTGCTGACGAGAATAGCAATAAGCAAATAGCATCAAATAACAACAACAAAACCATAAGAAATAATAAAATGACAACAACAAAAGACCATGCCAAACATTAGTAAATAAAGAATTACAATAACAAATCAACAATACGATTCTAGAAGTTGTCAGACGAAAAATGAAATGAAATACAAATTGAGCGAAAGGTAGTTTTAACAGTCAGAAATAGTAAAATGAACAATTTAAATACATTGTGAAGTTGTGATTGAGCTGAACAGCTACCTCAGAACGTTGTGGGGCAGTATCAGGTCAAATCGATGGCGATATTAACTCGATATTCTCTAACTCGATATTATGTTTACTGTTGATGGTAATACATACCTACATACATAATTGGACATCAAAACCCTTCAGTAAGGATTACGACCTAGCTTTTCACACCACTTATCTTGTACGTGTTAGTTTTATATATGAATTGTGATACCTAAAGTTTAAAGTGGACAGATTTATGAGAAACTTTTCATTGCAAATTTTATTTCTTCTCAGAGTTTGTGCCAGAAATCTGATGAGAGGAAGTCACCGAGGAAATATTTCTTTCATATTTTGTTTTACTGGAGATGTCTGACGTTGGTTTCGAACCCTGACCTCACACATTCAATAAACCAACACACTACCTACAAGAATACGCGATCATTTAGTAGCTTTTATGAATTATTTCTTATGATATGTACTTTTTCTCCTCTCCCACTGTTTGATTAGTTTATAATTCTCTTTATCTCCATACTTCCTTTGGATGTTATCCTGCAAACTGTGTTTGTTTTTTTCCGTGGCCCAGAAATATAATTTTCGTTCATACATCTCTTCTGAGCATACAAGCTCTAACCAAATATTGTAATGTAAGGCTCAAATAGGATTAGAAGACTATTAGTCTGGCCTTAACATGAAATTAGGCGTGTAAATTGAATTCGTATTTCCACTTACAGTTTTTCTTTCGTTTTTCTTTGTTTTTTTTTCTCTCATTTTAACAAATCCATTAAAATTGTTTCGCCATCTTTTTTTTTCGAATTTTCCCCAAAAAAGAAAAAGGAATTCTTTTCGATTAAATTTCGTTTTCGTTTTCGTTTTTTAAGGAACCAGAAGAGCAAAAAAAAACTCTTTTTATAGAGAAAATATGCAAATGAAAGGACAATACAATGGCAATAATGATTATTGCGTTTGTGTAGACGAAATGGAAAGGAAAACCAAATAATATAAGGATATGAAGCCTTGTCTATATGGCACATAAAAATGACACCCCCACTAACCCCCGATTAAGCACTAAAAAAACAAAATCCTAAGGATCTTAGTCAGACAGTTTAAATGGTTTAAAGAGTAATTCTGCAGGGCAGACAAAAAGAAATTGAATTTAAATTCTATCAAATCCATCACAATGAAGAGTTTGATGGAAAGGAGGAAAAAATTTGCATTGTATTGCCATTTTTAGCGTTGCAGATAGTTTTAGATTTAACGTACGAATTTTTCTTTCCTAAATTCCATCGAAATTCCACCAATTTCAGTTGGTTTGGTTTACTTTTTTCATTCCTTTAATAGACATTATCGGTCACACGGTTTCTTCTACATTTTCTTACAATTTGTTGGCTTTTCATTCTCATTAAGTTTTATTTCCAGCTTAGCAAGTGAGTAGCTCGCTGTAACAAGTTCGAGAATGATAGGGTTGCCATATGTTACGGCATAGAAGCAAAGCAATCTGGAAAGACGTAGTTTAATTGTTGTCTTAGGCACAGTAGCGATAACCTCTTTAAGATTGCCGCCACTTAAACTTTCTTAGAGGTTTGTTGTTAATTTTTTTCTCACTAGGGGATCGAAAAACCGGGGGAGTCTACGAGGTTAGATTATTGAAGGAGCAGTGAAAACTTACATTTTTTAAAATTCAAAAATCATGATGAAAATGTGTTTGTCTCCTCTCGAACTCAATCCTTAAGTGTTCAGGTATGTAAGCAAGCAGTGCTTAACTCATCATACTGCTCCGTCGATAGCCCAAACGTTACCTGTTACGACTTGGAACTGTTTCATCGAGTACAATGAATGTCACAGAAGTATATGCCTCCCTGGCAATGTCATATGCTGTATCTGCTGCGATAAAAAAGAGGGGCAACCATTATATCTAACTCTTCGATTCTGAGGGGCTAAAATACATGGAATTGCATTGACTCGGGGCATGTCAACTCGGTTTGTGTATTTCGTTGCCTTAGAGGCACTGCTTGGTCATGCAATACAAAAATAGAAAAGGATGAGTTGTTTCTGATGAAACACGATTATTAGGTGAATATTACGAGTGATCTCACAAATACCAGCTGGTCGTAGATACATCTCCCAGGAAATGTCAACCAAGTAAAGTACGGTTACAAACCATAGTCGACTTATTATATTTCCTCTAGTCTAGGCGTGAGAAATCTCAGCAGATTTCTGGCAAAAACTCTGAGAGTAAAACAAAATTGCGATGAAAAGTTTCTCGAAAATCTGACGTCGAAGTCGACTTTAAACTAACTGTAGGTTCCACCACTCATGTCTGAAATTAAAACATACAATATAAGTGATGATAAGCTAGGTCTTAATTCTGACTGATGGCCAAATTATGAATGTATGAAGCCTAGACATAATTTATTTTTAATCTCCAGAAAGATGAGGTCATGCACTCCCGAATTGTGACAGGAAATGCCAGTTATGGCATTCAAAGTAATTTTAAATGAGGACAGTAGTGCTTTCACGCATATTACCTCCTATCCTTGTGTAGCGAATTTATTGTATCCTTGACAATACCATTGAAATACAATAAATTGTTGGTGCGTAAAGAAAAATTTTTTTCTACTTTTGTTGGCCCATTTCTTGGTTTTTTTTTTCTCTTTCTCTCTCTCTCTCTCTCTTTGAAAGAGGTCTGTTGTGAAAGTTGTCAAGTAATTGATGAAATGACATTAACGGCAAAAGTTTTTCTGCTGCTGCTACTCTCTATTTAAAGAAAAATTTATTTTTCTCTTTACGTTTCCTTTGGCTTTGCCTTTGACTGAGTCTGCTTGCTTTTTAAACTGAATGATTTTCTCCTCTTTTTTTCCTTATTTTTCCATAATTTTCCTCTTTTCTGCGGTACGCTGTTAAGCTGAGTCTAGTGGAAATGCCAAAACCATGACAAAAAAAAAAAGAAGAAAGGAAAACATGAAATGAAGAATATTACGACAAGGCTTTATAGTTGGCGGGTGGGGGCAGGGGGGTGGTGGTGTTGTATGGCAGCAAATAATTGTCAAATATCAACCAATATTTTATTTGCAGCAGTCATTTATACTCGCTCATAGAGCGCGCCTGTAAATGATCAGAAACTTTTATGAGGTTACCACCCGGTTCATAACCCTCAATTGGCTGCTACTGCTGCTGTTGTTGTTGTTGCTTATTTTGTTTATTTTTTCTAGTCCTCGTTTTCTTCCTCGTACTTCTACATCATCATCACTGTTTATTACTTCATAGAATAGGTAACTGAAAGTGAATTTCTTTTTTTTTCTATTCTTGTATGCCTTTTCGCTTCTCTCGCTATTTAAAATTGAAATTCTATTGCCATTGAACTGAATTGAATTCAATATTAACAATTCCAATTGAGCAAAAATGAAAAACTGTGCAGGAAGCATTGCAAAAAAAAAAAATAGCAAAAAAATAGCAAAAAAATAGCAAAAAAAAAAAAAGAATGTCATTTTCACGCATTGTTCTTCACAAAAGCAATGAAACGAATTGAGCAAAAATACTTTTGATAACGACGAGTAATAGAAAGAAAGATAAAAAAAAGCTCCACAGGCATCCAAAGCATTTCATTATACTTTTCAAATACCAGGCGTTGCAAACGTTCAATGATATTTATGTGATTAGAAAAAGCGATAGAGGAGGAGTACCTTTTAAAGGAAACTTAAAGTAGAAAAACTGTTCTCCACTTAAAGTCACATTAATTATGGTGCAGACATAGCACTCTAAAGTTAAATAGCCTGAGAACAAGGGCCCAACATTTAATTTATTTTAAAAATAATTGAGAAAAGCTTGCCTTAGTAGTGCAAAACCTCACGACATGTTTTATCATTTGCAGTACTGCTGAAAACCACATCTCTTGCTAAACTCAACACAAATGCAGCGAGACCAGAGAGCTCATTTCAATTTCCTGCACTTTCCCTTTCCTTATCCTCTTGATGCTTCTTACTGTAATCTCAGAGATCTTGTACTGACCTCAATCATTATCTTCTTTCACGCATATAAGTTAGGTTAGGTTAGGTTAGGTTAGAGGACGTGTACTTGTAACTGAGACAAGTACAATACTCGGAGGTCAAAATCGCCCATTGTAAATTCGTCCTAGAACAGATAGAGAGTGAGAAAGGATAGTTAAGGAGATAAGGAAAAGGAGAAGAGGTAGGAAATGGAGGATAGGGAGACAAAGGAAAACACAGGGCACAAACTAGATCAACCTATTAATGAATCTAAGGAGAGCCTTTATATCAGCACTCGAAAAACATGCCAACCTTCGAAGAAGTCCCTGCCCAGGGTCCACCACTTCAACCTACTAAATAGTGAACAGTTACAGATGAGGTGTACGATAGTTTACAACTCCTCTCGTCGCAACATACCCTGCAATAGTCTGACTGGGAAATGTTCTTCCCCTTGACTCATCCAGTGATGAATCCATAGAGGTGGCAGATTGGGGGATCAGAACCAACTTTCAAATCGTCCTCAGAAAGTGAACTACGCTTATAAGTATACCACACTTTGTAATTCTGTCGCCATAGTCTAGTAGGCAGTGTGTTGGCTTATTCGACATGAGTCCGGTTTAAACTACAGATCCAATGAAACGAAATATGAAAGAATATTTCTTCGGTGTCTGCCTCTCAGCAGATTTCTGGCAAAAAGTTTGAGAGTAAGTGGTGTGAGAAGCTAGGTTGTAATCCTAACTGAAGGATTGTAAAGACCGATGATGAATGTATGCATGTATGATGTTACATTCAATGAATCAGCATAAGGGTGACCATGGAATATTCCCTACACTTCGGCCTTTTTAAACAATTTTGAATCTGAGGCTTTAAGATTCCTTTTCTTAAAACAATCAAGCAGTGGGCCCGTAGAATAAATCAAACCAACGATTTCCATCTTTAAATTTAGAAGAAGCAAAGTATGTGTGACCATGACTCCAAATCGCTCATGCGGAATATTCGAAGTGGCATGAGCAAAGTAGAACGTTGCGCTGTCCTGTTGCTACCAGATGTCTTTGGTGTCTTTTGGTGTCCACCCCAAACAGCAACTTTTTCGGAATTCATTTGACGCTCTTGGAATAATCCGTTAATTTCCTTTGCTCATGAACCCATTCATCATTGTTATCTCATGGTACATTTGTGGCACCTTACCCGAACTCAACAAACAGCTTCGATAATGATCCGTCCATGGTGAAATGGCAAAACAGACTGAGTAAATGACAACTCAATTGACAAATGTAGCTCCAATAAGATGGACCTGTTGGAAGCCCCAAAAATAAAACTGTGGCATGTAAACTGTGGCTGTTATTTACCGATAGATTGCCTCTTTGGATGTTAGATGCGAGCCTATGGTTCAGTCGCAGCTCAGACATCTCGAACAGAACAAAATTTTAAAAAATATTTCTTTGGTGACTACCTCTTAGCAGTGTTTGAGTAAAAACTGAAGAATTTTCAAAAAAAAAATTTGAAAGGACCAAATTAAGGCAGTCCTTGTCAATCTCGATATCTGTGGTCACGCAAGCTGCTGACAGACACGCGCATCAGAGGTGCTTGAAATGCAGGACGACTATGTTAAGGACAATAAAGTAAGTTCGTAGGTAAAGACATGACCTAAATTCATTAGCCGTTTAACCCATGGACTAATGCAAAATATGGGAAAGATTCTGATCAGGACCTTCTTACATTGCCTAGCTACTACATGCTAGCAATTGAATCTAAAGGGAAGAGGTTACAGATTTAAAGAAAACTTTCTTCAAGGCTCTATTATTCCATACCCGACTTTAACCTAATTTAACTGTGGGCTCTTATTTCTTGTGAAAATACAAAATGACTGTGTGAAGTATGTTTAAAAAGAAAACATTCCAGCCTTACGCTCTAATGGCAAAAAGCGAAGGCAAAATACTCATGATTAAATTAGGCAACGAAATAATGTAGAAAAACCACTGGCTGTCTGGCTGGCCTACTTGCCTCCTAGACAGTCTGTCTGTATATCTTATCATATTATTGCTGGCATCATTTGCCAGTAATGAGTTTCACTGAGGCATACACATGCCCGTTCTTTCTAACCTTTTCTCCAATGGTTGTGCTAAAAAGCTTGCTTTTTGCCGTTTTATTTTTCCAATTTTTTTCTTTCTTTCTTTCTTTCTTGTTGTTGGTTACGTTGTTATTTTCTAATTTCCGCTGGAAACCAAAAAATGAAAGCAAAAATAGAAAAAAAGAGACACGAAAACGTTTAAGAACGAAACGTTGAACGTTATTAAATTGACAGGAGGTATGATTGAAGATGTTTAAATGCATTCTCTTAACGCGAAAGGAAAGAAAGAACGAGAAATAATAAATGAGTTGGAGGAAAAAAAAATATTTTTTGGCTAGAATATCGTGATATTTTTAACGGAAGTTATTCGGCTGTTATAGTTTTCCATGCGATAATAGGATGCCATCATCATTTACTGATTTTCGATTTCCTTTCATAATGAGGCCAATTATCGTTTTGCATAATATTTGTGATAAAGAATGTCAATATATTTGGAAATTAAAATGAAGGAAATTCATATTAAATTTTAATATTTTAAAGACTGCCTTGTTTTAAGTTTCGTGTCACTAAAGGAAGTTTTTTTCAGTTCCTTGCTGCCAAAACTTTCATTTTCAAAGTTCCTCCTGTCATCAATCACTAGGGTGATGACAAACCAAATTGAATATGTTTTCGTTTATATTGTCAGTCTCTTCTCTATTTTAGTTGCAACACTTTTTAAATTAATAAAACGTAGAAATAAAACCATATTTATGAGGCTTCTTTTTGTTTGGCAAAGAAATCTGTTTACTTTGCACTTTTCGCTTGTCTTTGTTTCGGGTCTCTGTTGCTCCTAAAAATCTCCCATTGCTCTAGGAAAATGACAGCAGGTTTTAAAGGGTGTCTCATTAATTGAACAATAATGGAAGATGTAATCGGGATTACAACCTTTATTTCTTACACCACGTAAGTTGTATGAGTTAATTTTATACATGACTAGCGGGAATTACAGTTTAAAGTCGACTCCGAACGACAGATTTTTGAGAAACTTTTCAGGGCCATTTTATTTACTTCCAGATTTATTGCGAGAAATCTGCTGAGAGGAAAAGTCGCGGAAGAATTATTTTTAATATTTCGTTTTGATGCCTTAACTGGGGTTTGAATCGTGGCCTTACGTCTAATAAGCCAACACATTAGCTATTAGCCTATGGGAGGGAGTACAGTCTTGCCTTTATAAACATATTGAAAAAGTCTTAGGTTTTCGCAAAATAACGAACGTTAGAGCTATCAATAGGGTGCCGTGGTAATCTAGGCCATCTAGTCTATTTTACTGCTACTGCTACTAGTGCTGCTACTAATATACCTAGTTGTTACTAGCTACTACTTGCTAATACTACTGCTGCTACTACTACTGCTGCTAATACTACTGCTACTTATACTACTACTATTGTAGCCACTACTATTGCTGTTACTAATACTGTTGTTACTCCTACTGCTACTAATACTACTATTATTGTTACTGCTACTACTGCTACTACTCCCACTGATACCGCTACTACTACTACTAACACTACTACTGCTACTAACACTACTACTGCTACTACTACTCCTACTGCTACTATTATACTTCTTCAACAACTACTAATACTACTACTACCACTACTGCTAATAATAATACTACTAATACTAATACTACTACTGCTACCAATACTACTACTACTACTACTCCTACTGCTACTACTATACTTCTTCCACAACTACTAATACTACTACTACCACTACTGCTAATAACACTACTACTAATACTAATACTACTATACAATTACTCGTACAATACTACTAGCTACAATACTACTGCTTCTATTACTACTACTAATACTACTAATACCTACTACTACTGCTACTAATACTACTACTAATACTAAGCTACTACTAGACTTCTACTGGTACCAAGTACTACTAGCCTACTAAGTACTACTGGGCTTCTAATACTTACTACTAGCAGCTACTAACTACTACTACTACTTCTATAATACTACTACTAATACTACTACGCAGCCTAATACTACTAATAGCGTTCTTCCTAATACGTACTAATACTAATACACTACTGCTACTACTACTACTTACTACTACTACTAATGCTACTACGTATTATAGCTACTATTTACTACTACTACTAAGTACTACTAAAGCTTTGCTAAAAAGGATATGAAAGCGCCCTGAAAGGCAGGATTAACAGTAATGGAAACAATATAGTCAACCGCTACAAGGTTGTATGCAGATGAATTCAGTTGGGCAAGCATACAAGGTTTTCAATTGTAGCGGCTCCAAATATCTAGACTTGTTAAGGCTGTTCACGTAACGAACTGTGGACGAACTTAAATGGCATAAATTATAGACAGAGGAACGAAGTTTGCCGTAGTCTAATAAGGCAAAGTGTCATGGCTTACTAGACGTGAGGCCACGCTTGCAAAACCGAAGGTCAGACATTGCTCAATATAAAGAGTATGAAAAAATAAAGCTTCCGGGGAGCTTCCCATAGGCTTCTTAGAGTTATAATTGAGTTTGTAATGCTTATTATACTTAATCTCTTGTACACAGCCTATATTGCAGATGTAAATTTAAAAAAGTACATTTTTATTGGCACACCCTATAAAATTTTCCCACACTATATGAACTGTAAATGTCACATAATAAATTGGTTATAAAAAAACAAGGAATTCTTTCCACACATATGATGATAGACTTGCTTCAAGCCACTTACCATATATGAGGAGGACGTATTTACCCAGTTTTTTTTCCCACATTTTTCTGTTTTTTCTTCTGTTTTTAATATAGAGGTGCTGATGTCTCTGAGACACTCATAAATCACAGTCACTCAAGTGTTACGTATTTTTTTCTTCTTCTTCTTTTTCATCGTTCCTTAATGTTTTTGTTCCTGTTTTTTTTGGTCCTGTATTTGAGTTTTCAGAAATGAAAAACAAAGAAAAGTGTTCGTTTCATTACGTTTGGCATTTTGTGTGTGTGTGTGTTTAAGTTTTTATGTTCATTTCCTATTATTCTTGGATAATTTTTCTTTTTCTCTGTTCTTTTGAATGAATGATGATGGAACAGTCGGGGTATATGCTGCGAAAGCAAACACTTAAGAAATGTTTTGACACAGCAATAAAGGCAAGTCGTTGTGAAAAGTGTTGAAAATTGAATAAAACTTTCGAAATTATAAAATTATCAAGAGAGAAGAAGAAGAAGAAGAAGAAGCAGAAGATTTGTATGAGAAAAATAGCTCGTGATTCTGTATAATAAATGGTGTTGTTGGTGGCGGCTGTATATTAAAAGTTTCTAAACGAAATCATGATAACCTACGCACAACCTTCCTCTAACGTTATCACGTAAACAGGAAATATCAAAACAAAACCGAAAGCAATTCTTTAAATAAAAATAGCACTTCTGGGAATAATTGATGAATTATGCAATAGGAAGAGAGACAGAGAGAGAGAGAGAGTGTATTCACGTTTTATAATAAATCAATGGGCAAAGATTTGTTTCTTTTTCTTTTGAAGTGATATACGGATTGGGCTCCAAGTGTCATGATATATTTGCCCAACACAATTCAATCACGTTTGAATCATTCAGATCATCAATGGTTGCCAGCTAGATTGGTCAAACCGTCAAGAGAGTTTGTGCAAACATTCTTCAGTCCACAGCAATTCCTTCCCAACCTTTTTTCTTTTGTTCATAGAATACTTCTGTCATCTGATGACATTGCTTGCAGAACATTTGGAGGTACAATTACTATTGCCCATAGAGTTGCAAAACTCGAGTTAAGGTCTGCTGGGCCACAGCACCGTAATCAAAGAAAATCCAAACCAAATGATTACAACCCTTCAGTCATAATTACGCCCTAGCTTCTCACACCGCTTAAGTTGGTTGTTTGTGTAAACTTTACACATGAGTGATGGAAACTTCTGTTTGAAGTCGACTCCGACCGACAGTTCTTACAGAAACTTTTTATGCCAATTTTTTATTTATTTTGAGCTTTTGCCAGAAATCTGCTGAGAGGATGTCGCCTAAGGAATGTTTGTTCATATTTCGTTTTGTTGGAGATGTCGGACCTGGTGACCGCGGCCTCACGTCTTATAAGCCAATAACCGACCTAGTGAACTATGACGACTTCACCTGAACATTCAGACAGCCATAATGGTTATAAATGCTGCCTTGCAAATCTGCTATCATTGATGATGATACCATAAGTCAATGGAGGTGTTTAGAAGCGGTCATTGGAAACCTAGAGAGTGGCTACACAACACAAGGAAGTGCAGAGGCTTATGAATCAAGATGTACTGTGCCTAGGAGCCTACAGTCCGCTATGTGTTAAAACAGTTTGGCTTCTGAGGATGGTTAATGAATTTATTACAGGACACTGTGATACTAAATCGCTGGCAAGGATCGGGAATAGATCCTAGCCGGACTATTGCAGCGTAAGTTGCTATGACGAAGAGTTTCGAACTCTGCTACTTTCCAACTCTTAGTATATTAAGGCTGAGGCTGAAGATCCTGAGCAAAGACTGCTTCGAAGGTTTAGACTCTCTGTCGAGAGTCAAAATTAAGGCCGTCTTAATAGATTCATAAGTACATTGAACTGGTTGAGAAGTACTAGGTCATCATGCGTCCATATATTTTCCTCCGTTTCCTATATTCCTTCTAGCCTACCTCAACTCTTTTTCCCATTTCCCTATCTCCTTCTCTGTCTCTACCCTCCCTCTCTTTTAGGATGTGTTGAGAGTGGACCATTTTGACCTCTGGGTAATGTACTTGTCTCAATAGCATGCACATGTCCTTAAATCGAATCTATCCTATCTCTAATCCTTCTGGCAACCGTATTGCTGTTATAGCGTGACACTGGCACCAGCCAAGGGTATTCGCTCACTTTAACCTCTAAAGAGGCTACGCCATTGTTGGGCATTTGAAACTTGAGATAAAGTATGCTTAGGCACTCAGAATTTCTAAACAGATCGACTTTAGCCAAAGCAGACTTAGATAAAGTCCAAGCGGGATCCACGAAAGGATAATCCTACTTGTCCTAGCTAGTCAATACAGCTTAGCAGCGCATTCCCCAAATTTCCCATACTATTTTATGACTATCGGATCGTCTTGTAAGGCGTCGTCCTTTGTATTTCGTGTCCGAGTTGTATTGAACACATGTTTCGATGCCTTAAACTTCTTGAAAGTGAACACTATGATGGGTACCCTAGCTGTTACTTAGCATATTATCGATTTAGATCTACGTTTTATTTTGTTGTGGTTGGAATTGTTGATTAAATAAGATTGCATTGACAAGCTGTAACCCAATTTTTATGCCTATTGAAGTTATCCAAGCATTCACGCAACCTTTAAGTGATAATTGCTATCCGCTATTGAATAGAAATTGGGTACGGGGTACATCAAAAGGATAAAAAAAAGAATTTTATTTGAACAAAATGTTCACAAAGCTAAGCACTTAAAAGCATAATAATTTCATTAATCTAAAGGATACATACAGAGTGTCCTTCCACACATACATTTCTCCTTCAAACATGTTCTAAAAACAAATTTTTGTTCCAGAAACAAAAAAACAGAAACAAAGAACAAATCTTTGATAAATTAGAACACAATTAAGGTAAAGAGGATACTGTTTGAAACATGCTGAGTTTCTTGTTCATTTCATTAGATAATTTATTTTCCTTTGAGCCATTTGAATGCTTCAATATCCTTTGAAATGAAGATGGTAATGGTGATGGTAATGGTGGTGTTGGTAACTGTGCTCATACCTTTCCTTTTCCTATGGTTTGTTGTTAGTTTTTATTTTATTTTTTGGTTGAAATCGTTATAATTTAACAACAACAACAAACTGTCATTTACATCGTGTTTTTAATTTTATATTAAATGTTTAAATAATAATTGTCGCCTCATTTAATTTCATGTTGATGTGTTTTGTTGTCCTGGTCCTTCTTTCATGCACAACACTTTTTTCATGTTGTTGACATACTTCATGTTATTGTTGTTAAATTCACTGTTTTTTTCTTCTTCTTCTTTTCTATTCTCTGTTATATTCCATGGGAAAATTTATTTTATTTTCATTTTCTTGTAAATATTTTTGCATTTTTTTCTCCCTCTCTCTATCTCTCTCTCTCTTTCTTTTTTTTTTTTTTTTTTTTGGAGTACGTTCACTTATGCGTGTGAGTGTATGTATGATATGAAATATAAAAAAAAAATTATAAATTCTTGCCAAACGTCCAAGTGTACATGGTAGAAACATGAAAAAAATGTTCACATTCATTTATCATTAGTGAAGCATGTGTTTAAAACATACTCTCATACTCATACTACATGTGCTAACAATGTTCAGTCGTCAAGTGGAATATAAGTTGCAGGTTCGAAGGACCATCATTATGATATGCATGTGAAAACATAAAGACTGCTTCGCGTAAACTTTATTAATTAAAATATTTCAGTCCATAGAATTTGGAAGTTCAAATAGTTTTTTTTTTAATATTTATTCAACTGGACATGGAAGGCACAAACGGGGCATAAGGATATACAGAATGGGAAGGAAAAATTTAGGGTAAAATGCATGCCAATTGGAGCCTAATAGGCCATAGTTACAGCTGGAAGATTAATTATGAAACCAACTCAAATGAAGTTGAATAAAATAAGAAGGCTGTCAAGAGTCAAATATAACGAAAGTAATGGCTCTGATTTCCACTACTGAGCACCAGAGTTATAGAGAGAATGATTAGAATAGTGAAAGGCACCTCTGACACGAGATTCATAGGGAGGGAGGCATTCTGACAATTCTGACAAACCATGTATCTGACAGCTCTCTCCTTCAATATTCCCTGGACAAAACCACTAAACACCATAATATTGAAAAAAGCTACGGAAGAGCCTAACTAATATGAGCAAATGAAGCAATTTTAGGGGCCATATACCAGACAGAGATACCAATCTTTAGCGCAAATACAAAATTTTTCTGCAAAGTGGGTACACATGTTTAGCAGATTTTACGCAGCGAAAGTGCAAATGAAGGAAAATGAAGATTATTTTTCAAATCTAATGTTTTTGAAAAAAACAAAACCTTCGTAGTGGCTTTCGGATTTCAAATCAGGTGCCTCAACCCCTAGAAAAAAGGGAAAAATTATAACATCACAAAGGGGTCAGGCACAGCCGTTACTTAGGGGGAAAAGTAGGACCTGCATATAAGCGGAGAGCGAAGAGCTTCTAGACAACGATTGATAACAACACCATTATTCTAGGACCTGATACATGAAATACGAAAAAAAAATATTTCTACGACGACTTCCTCTCAGCAGATTTCTGGCAAAAACTCTGAGAGTAAAAAAAAACCATAAAAAGTATCACAAAATTCTATCGTTCAGCGTCGACTTTAAACTGTAGGTCCCACGCCACTCATATATAATATTGTCGCACACAGCGAAAGTAGTTTGAGAAGATAGATTGTAATCTTGACTAAAGGGTTGTAATGACCAATGTATTGTATGTATGTATGTATGAGATCAGTCAGTGTTGTCAACTAACAGAGAAAAAGTAGAAATTAGAGGTTAGCATGGTATATCCTAAGGTCTGAAAAATGAAATATCAAAAAATATTTCTACGGCGACTTCCTCTCGGCAGATTTCTAGCAAAAACTCTCGAGAGTAAAATAAAATTGCCATGACAAGTTTTTCAAACAAATCTGTAGTTTGGAGTCGACTTTAAACTGTAGGGTGCCGGACTCGTTTTAAACATTTGACACACACAACGTAAGTGGCCAATTATGTATGTATCGTTACTTATTCTCCTCGAAAAATTTAAAAAGCTGCCAGGCTGATTGACAAGTTCAAATGAATTTTTGTTTCCTAAAAATTCAGAAGCTAACAACATTTGGTTTCAACATTTGGTTCCAACAAGACGACACAACTAGCCGTTCAGCAATCGAACAATAGCAAAACTTACTTTACAACAATCGATCTCAGTTTCATCCTGAAGAGCCTGAAGAGATGTAATGACCAATTATATATGTATGCAGGTATATTTAATTGAAAGTTTGTTGCTGCTTAGCCGCTCGCAACACTATCGTTCCTAATTCCTTTAGATATGATTAAGAAGCTATAAGTGTGCAGAGCCAAGTGCAAATGAATTTTTGTTTCCAGAAAATTGAGCAGCTAAACACGAACGACATTTGATTCCAAAACATGACTGCACAACTTGGCTTACAGCAATCGATTTCAGTTTGATCATGTCTGAAGAGTAGTAATTTACCAATTATGAGCGTATGTATGTATCTAAGTTTGGTGCTGTTTACCCGCTGGTAACAACTTTCAGGGTACAGAGTCAAGTGCAAAGTTTCCTAAAAGTTAAGCAGCTAAAAACCAAACGGCACAACTTGCCGTACTTTGCAATCGCTTTCCTGCATCATGTGCTTCATGTCAAATTTATTTTAAGAAGTGAGCTTTTAATTGGCTCCATGGTTCATACAACAGTCAACACTTTTGGCTTAGTTTATATGGGGCTATGTTAAGTCATTGATTTATAGCGGCAAACCAGCAAGTGTTGAAGCAACAGAGGCCTACCGTGAAGCCACCATTAATGCCATTCGACTGTAATCCAATCCTAATAAGTAGTCAAAACTTGGTCTGATCGAATGGCTCATGTAAATCGTAGTTGTGGTGAACCTAGAGAACGGAAATCATATTAAAAGATGTTTTCAAGCTACCCAAAACATCATGGATATATATTTGGTTGTTGTTGTTGTATTTATTTATTAATATTTATTATTCCCTATCTCATCCTTTACCTCCTACTATCTCCCTTCATTTTTTTAATATTTTTGTTGCCTTAATTTTTTGGATTTTTTTTTCGATTTTTTTTCAGTTTCATTCTCATTTTCATTATAAATAAATGCCCACAGCGAAGAACTCTTCGTTTTATTACAAGTGCTTGTAAAAAAGTGAGACTGTGTTTGTGTATGTGTGTGTGCATATATAAATATTTATTTTTATTTGTATATGTACAGTATGGTACATGTTTGTGTACATGGATATGGAAGGAGTGTGGATGTGGTCTTTATATGGCATGTTTTAAATTTGTAACGGTATGTTTTCAGTTAAAGTCAATATTTTAAAATGAATTTTATTGTTGTTGTTGTTGTTGTTGTTGTTGGTTTTTATTTCATTAACACGTATGTGACCAACACAAATGCACTTACAATTGTATGCATGCATGCATGTACGTATTACAATTATATTGGCATTGTTTATCTGTAGCTGTTGTTTGTAATTTTATCCTATGGCTGTCTGTCTCTCTGTTTGTTTGTTTGTTTGTCTATTCGTTTTGGTTGTCTATCTGTCTGTCTGTCTGTACGTCTGTTGCTACTTCATTAGTTTGCACTTTTGGTGCGTGTTAAATGTGTATTTTAATTCATTTTCGTTTTTGTTGTTGTTGTTGTTGTTTTTATTTATTTATTGTCCTTTATTACGTGTTGTTGTTGTTGTTGTTGTTGTTATTATACGTTATGACCTAAAGTTAAAACAATATTTATGGAAATAAATAAAATCAGTGGCAAATAAAAATGCCATAAAGTGTTGAAATAATATTCCGTGCTTTAATAATGAAGCTCATTTTGTAAGGGCCAGCAGCCAACAGTCAGCAGCCAGCTGTCAGTGTTTTAAAAACAAAGCCCGGCCAAAAGTCAAATATTGTAAGTGGCGATCATAGGACAGAGCAAATATTTACCCATCTTGTATGATGTATGTATGTATGTATGCTATGTATGTATGTATTATGTATGTATGAACGTGATAAACGTGCAGTTTTAATTGTTAATTTTCAAACAATGTATCCCAGCTTATGTGGCAAAGTCTAAAGGGAAAATTAGAAGTTAAGTGCTGTATAGACAATATATCTGTCATATCGCAGCAAGGCGCATTTGTCTAGCATAAGCATCAGGGAGGTAATGAAGGAAGACGAGGACTATCCTTCACCTTCACTGGGTAATGCCCAATTCTTTATCAAGGATCTGAAAGAAGCTGTCACGGATTGACATCGGCAATCGCTTTATTAGGGCTCCGAAGGTGTTCGCGAATAGGGATAGCTTTAGATGGACAGCCGTACTACCAACCTAACTATCATACCTGAGTTGAATGGAATTAGTAACAACAAGGGATTAAATTGAAATCAGACGTCGTAACATACACCTAAGGCCTCCCGGGTGTACTGTATCAGCATTTTTCTTAGGCATCATGGCCATTAGAATCCTTTAGGCAGTTTACATGTTAACTGTTTATAAGTGAATGGCTGGAACAACAGTTTGGAATAGTTGACTGCTGAACGATGGATTTGTGGAGCTTTAATCTTCTTATTTCCACTCAAGTTTTGCCAAGAAAACTGCTGAGAAAAAGTCGGCATTTGGGCAACCCTATCTTTCTAAAAACAGGTACAAAAGATCAATTCTCCTACTGGAGGACTGGGAGAACTGAAAACAGGCTGAAGGCAAAACATTGCAAAATATACGAAAAGGCGAAATTTAAAGATAGTAAGCACCGAAGAGCCCACCGAACATTGTATAACCTCAAAATATGAAATTTAACAACTGCTATATGATTCGGAAAATAAAATGGGACATGACACCAATTCATTTTGCAAACAACACACTTGAAAGCGATTCCATCATTCTGCTTTCTGGAGACCTCAATTACATCAAAGAACCCAACAGTCTATTTCTCGGGTCAATATTACGCAAATACGGTCCCATCAATTTGATCTAGACCTTCCAAATACTTTTTTATGGGCTCGAACTGAACATTTTAACAGTTTTTGTGGATTGCATATATGTACAGATAAGGATCATCATTGGTGACCTCAAGACAATAATCTTTATATCATCGCAATGATTGAGGCTAATATAACAGGCTTTCACGAGCTGCACTGGAGAATTCTCCGAATTACCGCCGAGGTAAGGATGCAGAATTTACTCGATGGAATAGAGATAATAAACGTTTTACGGAAAAATATTTCTATCCATTTGAAGCAAGCAGTCATGATCGTAAAAGGCTTGACCTTGTGTTTGGCCAAAGTTAGTTAAAATGTAAAACACAATTTCCATATTTGGGGTCTCAGAAATCCCTATGTGGTTTTACAGACCCCAAGGCACCCGTTACGAAGTGACGTGTTTGGTGCGGCTTGTGGAGCGTAGGCATACTTGGCCGTATTCCATTGACGGTCAATGGGAGATACGTCGTCACACCATGGTAACCGTTTTTCCTACCGCTTCCAGAGATGGTGCGAACTTGGCCCACAATCGTCGGTGCCACAAATCGATTTATTGGCAAACGTTTGATGCGTTTTAATTAGCCAAACTGGTTATTGACAATGGCCCAAGGAAGCTGCGATTTTGACACGTCTGTTGAGGCGACCTAAGGAAAAGTTCTAAGTGCGTGTATATGATTGACAGTTTACAGAATAGATAAGGATAACCCGTTGCATTGATGTGGCAAAGTTCTGAAGGGAAAATTAGAAGTTAATGCTTATAGACAAATTATCTGTCAATCGCAGCAAGGCGCATTGTCTAGCATAAGGCTGCAGGAGGAATGAAGGAAGACGAGGACTATCCTTCACCTTCACTGGGTAAGCCCATTCTTTATCAAAGGATCTGAAAGACTGTCACGGATTGACATCGGCAATCGCTTTATTAGGAGCTCCGAGGTGTTGCGCGAATGAGGGTAGCATTTAGATGGACAGCCGTACTACCAACCTAACCTATCATACCTGGAGGTTGAATGGAATTAAGTAACAACAAGGGATTAATTGAAATCAGGACGTCGTAACATACCACATAAGGCCTCCCGGGTGATACTGTACAGCATTTTCTAGGCATCATTGGCCATTAGAATCCTTAGGCAGTTTACATGTTAACGTTAGTAAGTGAATGGCTGGAACAAAGTTGTAATATTGACTCTGAACGATGGATTTGTGGAGCTTTATCGTTCTTATTTCCACTCAAGTTTTGCAAGAAAACTGCTGAGAAAAAGTCGGCATTTGGGAACCCTATCTTTTCTAAAAACAGGTACAAAAGATCAATCTCCTACTGGAGGACTGGGAAACTGAAAACAGGCGGAAGCAAAACATTGCAAAATATACGAAAAGCGAAATGAAAGATAAGTAAGCACCGAAGAGCCCACCGAACATGTATAACCTCAAAATATGAGATTTACAACTGCTATATATTCGAAAATAAAATGGGACATGACACCAACTTCATTTTGCAAACAACACACTTGAAACATTCCATCATTCTGCTTTCTGGAGACCTCAATTACATCAAACGAACCCAACAGTCTACTTCTGCGGGTCAATATTACGCAAATACGGTCCCATCATTATATCTAGACCTTCCAAATACTTTTTATGGCTCGAAACTGAACATTTTAACAGTTTTTGTGGATGCATTATATGTACAGATATAGGATGCATCATTGGGTGACCTCAAGACAATAATCTTTAATCATCGCAATGATTGAGGCTAATATAACAGGCTTTCACGGACTGCACTGGGACTGAATTCTCCGAAATTACCCGCCAGTAGATGCAAATTTACTCGCTGGAATAGAGATAAAACTTTTACGGAAAAATATTTATCCATTGAAGCAAGCATTGATCGTAAAAGGCTTGACCTTGGTTTGGCCAAAGTTAGTTAAAATGTAAAAACACAAATTAGCCATATTTGGGGCTCAGAAATCCATCGCGGTGTTTACAGAACCCAAGGCACCCGTTACGAGTGACTGTTTGGTGCGGCTTGTGGAGCGTAGGCATACTTGGCCCGTATTCCATTACGGTCAATGGGAGATACTCGTCACACCATGATAACCGTTTTTCCTACCCGCTTCCAGGATGGTGCAAACTTGCCACACATCTCTGGTGCCACAATCGATTTATTGGCAAACGTTTGATGCCTTTTAATTAGCCAACTGGGTTATTGACAATTGGCCCAAGGAAGCTGCGATTTCGAACGTCTGTTGAGGCGACTCTAAGAAGTTCTAAGTCGTGTAATATATTACAGTTTACAGAATAGATAAGGATAACCCGTTTCATTGATGGTAGACCCTTCTAGATTGGACCATCACGTCTCGTCCATCCAAAAAGAGTCGAACATGTCACATGTCCTACGAACGAACAGGCATTTGCTGTCGTCGTCTAACATTTCTAAGAAAGTTGTTCAAATTATATCGAAGGTCGTAATATTCCTTTAAATTTCTTTAAAATGATTGGAGATAAATTAAATTCAGACCATCGTATAACTGGGGTTAGGCACCCTAAAACAATTTTTTTTGCAATGCCACATAGCCACAAAATATGAGAAAGAAAGCAGTAACGTTTTCAGCAGACATTTTGATTGCCCTTTAACAAAACCGAACCACCGAACAGTTGACCATTTATAAGGATAACACAAAAGCTACTTAAAAACACATATACATGCATACACACATTTGCACACACACTGAAAGCTATGAAATTAAAGGAAACCTAGATTTTCCCAAAAAAAAAAAAAAAAAAAAAGTGAGCAGCAATGCAAAGCGAACAAAACAAAATTTTGGTGAACGTGACATATTTTTCGTTTAATTGTTAGTCATAAACCACCATAATTTATAAACAACTACAACAACAATATCCAAAAACAATAACAACACGATAAAAGGAAAAACATCAAAAGACGTGTTCACTGTAATACAATATTGGATGTATAATGCTATCGCGCTGACTATGCTCGAGAGCAAAAGGTGATTATAATGGAAACGTTTTGTTTTGAGAACCAAACAATGGAAGGGAAAAACATGGAAATTGAAAAATTAAGGGTAGTTATTCCCCCCCCCTTTTAGCAGCATGTTTTAAGCCACGAACAATATTGATAAAAAGAGTAAAAAGATGAAGAGTGAAAGAGAGAGCAAGAGAGAGAAAGAGAACATGATTTAAAACAGTGATTCAGTTATCACTGACAGGTTTCGAGGGTTGTTTTCAAAATCTCAACATGTTACTAATTTGGGTGTAGAGGGCACATAGAATAGAATAGGGAAGAGCGCGTGAAAACGAAAAAAATTGGCATTAAAATACGGTGATAATATTCATTAAAATCCACAAGGTACCTGCGTTTAAAATGATGACAGTGGGACAAACAATTTGTGGCACAGTTAAAGATAGGGCAGTTCATCTAATAAGTTGATAAAACAACAAACAAAAGTGCTTTGGAGTTGAAGATGGTATAAAAAGCCGTTATCTACTGTGGACTACGCACTAGTGGGCTAGATAGTCATGGTATCCGCAATTCAAACACAGGTTTCCTTATGGTTGGGCGTTACTTGGGACCACAGAGATTAATAGAGGCAATACGACAAAAATAATATCCTTCTTTTCGATAAAAATCGAAAAATGCTAGTCATCGACCAAAATGCAACTCATCGATCAAGAAATGCAGCAATCAATAAAAAATGCAAGTAATCGTCCAAAAAATGCATGTCATCAAATAAAAAAAATGCAAGCCATCAAATAAAAAATGCAATTCATCTCCCAAAAAAAAAACAAGTCATGGGACAAAAAAATGCTAGTCATCGACCAAAAAAAAAAAAAAATGCAAGTTATCGACCAAAAACATGTAAGTCAGCGACATAGGGAAAGG
>QOCX01000656.1:47864-59032 GCA_005959815.1 Sarcophaga bullata | reverse complement strand
ATCTCAAATGGAGTTGGACAAGGTATAGAGAGACTAGCTTGTTATGGACAAGCTAGCGTGGTAGAGACTTGCATTGGTATAGAAGAAGTAATGAGACCCTCTTCTATAGCCGAGTTGAAAGCTCTGTTGAATTCAAGTTCTCTGGTATTTGGACAGTATTGTTAGAACTGTGTGAGACAAGTCCAACACTAAATTTTGTTAGGAAACTAATGAATCGAATGATACTCCTCTTAACCTCAGCTTCACCAAAGCGAGTAAACTCTAGCAACAAAAGTGAATGAAATAAATTGGCAACTACAGAATTCTTGAAAAGAGGAAGCATTTTGTGATATATTGAAGGGTTAAGAATGGCACTTGGAACTGAAGCAGGAGTTTTTGTATCAGAAATGAAAATACTACGAAACCATGGTGAAACTGTGCAGGTATCTTTTCAAGCAAGAAGTTTACATTGATAAAAGATTTGCCCAATTCCAATTCCCGATAGAGGGCACGAAGAACGGATCACAGCATTAACTATGTGTTTGTCAGACAGCCATCCGATTTTCACGGCTCTTATGAAGGTTAAATGGAGGATAGTAATGGATGGCCAGGAGAAGCTGAAGCATTTAACAGAAGAAAAATTAAGATAAAGAGGCAATCAAACAAAACATTGTTGTGGAAATTAACAATGAGGCAAGATGCTTGCATGGGAATGGCAATGACACTTGCTTAGCATGGAATGGCATTTAGATTCTGCGATTAATGACAATGAATCATAGGGAACACATTTTTGAACTCTGTGCAGCAAATGATACAATATTCTAGGAATAGAAGTACAAGCAGTAAATTCCTATACGAGTAGAGGTTAGTGTAACGTTATTTGTCATTAGGGCGCTGGTAGAGTCCAATGTATTCTCTGTAGTGAATGGGGATTGTCTTCGCCCCGAAGACACTGGGATGTCTGAGCAATGAGAATGGGTTGGAATCTTGTGGCATTTGAAGTTGCCGTAGTTAGAAGGTAGTGTGTTTGGCATATTAGATCGTGAAGCCCACGATTCAAACCCTCAGTTCCACAGCATCTCTTAAGAAAATGATATTACAAAAAAATCCTTCTTTGCAGGAGCTTCCTCTCAGAAGATTTCTGGGAAAAACTCTGAAGGAAAAAAAATAGTGCCAGGAAAAGTTGTCTTAAAATCTGGCGTCTCGGCGCTGACCTTCAAACTAGTCCAGACACTGTATAAACTTAACCTACACAAAGGAAGTGATGTGAGAAAATAGGTTGAATGAATAAGTGTCATAATGATCAATTATGTATGAAGGTGTTGGACAGAGTATTATTCTTGTTGCCTTCGAACAGCATTCTAAAGTTTTCACGACAATAGGTTTGAAGGATTGACGGCAAAACTAAGGCTTTTCCTTTACTTTAATAACATTTTAGAAAGGCAATGTTCCAGGATTCTAATGAAATAAATTTGAATTTAATTTCACTCAACGTTTAATTTAACTTAAGCCCTGCAGGCTAGTATAAAGTGGCATTAGACCTCCTATACATCCTTAATGTCTTGTTTCTATTCATAAATCATTTCAAAAAAAGGTCATGGTGTGTATGTATGTATGTATGCGTATGATTTAATTCTTTCAAATTAAATTTAAATTATTCATATTAAAACTACTGCTGCTCCATTTCAATTTTCCATTTCCCTTTTTGCAAAAAAAAAAAAAAAAAAACGAAAAGAAAACCGAAATGAATTATTTTTTCGGTGCCTTGTTTTTTTTTATTTTTTTATTTGGGTCTGGTGTTGGTTGGGTTATGTGTCTTTCAAAATAAAATTCTTTGAATTTTCAAATCATGTCCTGGCAATATGTTAAAAATACAATTTATTTGTTTCACATCCTTTTTACATAGTTTTTTTTTTCTCCTTTTACTTTTACTTCTCTTTGTTTTTGTTTTTATTTTTGTTTTCCTTCTTCTACTTCTTTTTACCACCAAAAAAAAAAAATTTTGTGTTTTAAGCAACACTTTGCTTTCAACATGTTTTGTTTTGCGTTAACATTCTCTGCCTACCCTACCCTCTGTTGGGAAGCCCTAAAGCAGTTGGTAGTTGTGTAGGCCTTATGTTGCCTCGTATGGCATATTTTTTTAAAAAATAATGTAGACGTGCTTAAAGTTAGAAGTAGAAAAAGACAAAAAGAGAGAAGAAAAAAAAAACACAAGAAAACAATAAAGAAATGAAATGAAAGTAGAGAAGAGAAGAAGAAGCAACCTCTTTAAGTCCCCAAATGTTAAGGGCTGACGTCTATTTGTTGTTTAATTTCGTATTTTTTGTTTTATTTTTTAAACTGAAAACACATTAAAGGTAAGGGAAAATGAGAAAATTAAAGATGATGATGGATTCAGCAGTACCCTATAGGTCTGCTGTCCTTTAAGAGGAAATACATATGCTGCGGACACTACGACATAATAAGGCATATCATCTAACAGAAAACCAATCATCGCATCTCAGAATAATAAGTCCGACTTAAGCAATATCATGTATCGCAAATATCCCCATCAGTGGTATTAAACTTCTCCTCATAGTAGGTCCATGTGCTTGTCCATTACTCTGATGCTTCCCTTCAAACTGGTGCAGCTTAGTGCAGTGCAATTGTCACTGTATTGTAATTCATGTTGTTTACACTGTAGCTGCCGCTGTAACAGCCGATGTTGCCCCTATAATTGCCGCTGTTATTAACAGCGGTTGCTGAAATCACCGCTGTTGCCGCTGTATGCACAGATGATTTTCTTAATCACCAGGAATTCAACAGAGGTTGGCCATATGCTTCCTTCCAAACTGGTGCAGCTGATGCCACTGTAATTGATGCTGTTTATACTGTAGTTGTCGCTATAATTGCAATGTTGCTACTGCCGCCGCTACAATTGCCGCCGTTATTGCCGATGTTGTCGCTGAAATCACCGCAGTAATAGCCACTGTTGCCGCTATATGCTCATACAGCTTATAGTGCCATCCGAATTTAATTTTAAAATAAAGAAGTTGAGAGCTTAAATGGTAGATTGACTATCGCAAAGCATTGTTATGCTCAGTCCCCTGTACTTCCTCTTTGAATTGAATTGTAATCATCTTGCCTAAGCTTCCCCATGGATAATGTCTGTAAATTTCTTTAAGAATGTTGTATGTATTTCCGTCTCAAGCTTTCTGCTTCTATACCACTACCGGCCATTGATTCCTTTAGTCTTGAACTTTTATTATTCCATCTCGTAAGAAAGCATTTCCCAGACTCATGGAATATTCTGTTTTTTCTTAAGGACCTAGTTTGTCTCACCACTTATGTTTTGTGTGTTAATTTTATCTGTGAGTGGCGGAACTTACAGTTTAAAGTCGACTACGGACGACAGGTTATTTTTGAGAAGTTTTTCATGGCAATTTTTTATTTACTCACAGAGTTTTTGCCAAAAATCTGCTGAGAGGAAGTCGCCGAAGGAATATTTTTTTAATTTATATTTTGATCGAGGAGTCTGACCTGTGACCTCACGTCTAATAAGCCAATAAACTACCTACTAGACTACGGTGACTTAGTAAGGATAGCTTTTCTGTGTTACGGTTTTCATATTCGCTTTATTTGGCCATTAAATAAGCCCAGATGTCGCTGTTGGCTTAAGCATCCTATTAAGCATAGAATGCAACATTATTGGTTTATGACCACAAACCATTTTATACACTACTACGCCTTGCTTAGCCTTTATTTAAATGCTTCGTGCATAAGCCTCCCATGTTCCTTTATCGTCCAGTATTGTGATTGAACTTCAGTAGTAAGTTCTAGTATGACAGAGCTGCCAACTCTCTTTGCATTGTAAAAAACCCGGTCTGTAATTATGTAATGGTTTGTTGTATTAAGTGTAGTGGTGAGCAACATTGCGTATTTAGTCAGGCGGTTCTTGATGTTATCCTCTCGCAAGGGGGGGGGGGATTAAGGAGCTTTCTTTAGAGTTTATTTAAAGGGGTATAGAAGCCTACGAAACTAGTAATGGATCATACATTATTACGATAAGAATTCTTCCATGTTTTCTATGAGAACCGCTTTAGTGCAGCGTACAACGTAATAAGAAAATTCCGCATGCGACATGTCTTGTGAGATTCGTCTCTGGTATCGTGGAAGTTATCGATGCAATACGCAGCCTTTGAAGCTGGTAATGAATCATGCATTATTACGATACGTATTCTTCTATGTTTTCTCTCAGAACCGCTTTAGTGCAGCGTACAACGTGATAGAAAAATTCCGCATGCGGCATGTCTTGTGAGATTCGTCTCTGGTATCGTGGAACTTGTCGATGCAATACGCAGCCTTTGAAGCTGGTAATGAATCATGCATTATTACGATACGTATTCTTCTATGTTTTCTCTCAGAACCGCTTTAGTGCAGCGTACAACGTAATAAGAAAATTCCGCATGCGGCATGTCTTGCGGGATTCGTCTCTGGTATCGCGGGAGTTGTAGACGCAATTCGCAACCTTCGAAGCTGGTAATGAATCATGCATTATTCCGATACGAATTTTTCTATGTTTTCTCTCAGAACCGCTTTAGTGTAGCGTACAACGTGATAGGAAAATTCCGCATGCGGCATGCTTTGTGGGATTCGTCTCTGTTAACGCGGAAGTTTTCGACGCAATACGCTAGCAAATTGAGGTTATTACAGTAATTAAACGTGTCAGAGCATAAAAATGTTCTCAAAAGTTGAATGCAGAAAGGGGCAACACTCTTCGTCGATATAAACTCCTCAGAGAAAGGGAAAGAATCGAATGTTTTCTAACATAGAAGGGCCTAAGCAAATTAAGAGTTTGTTAGAGCTGAGGACATCGATTATAGTGCTACTGTGTGTTACAGCGGTGTACGAAGAACATCTTCAAATACAATTAAAAATAAGGAGATAGTGGGTGTGAAATTGAAAATCGTTGCACATTTTTGGAAGCTGTTAGTGTAGTTGTAGCAGGAAGTATGGCTTTAGATCTGTGGAAATAACAACATCGGTGGAACTAGTGTTCCTCCTAAAAATTGCTACGAAGGTTGAAAGAAGTTAAGTCGACAACATAGCGAATAGCTAAGGAAACTCGCCATATGGGGTAGCATATGTTGTGTGATGAAGTGTAACTACTGAGCCTAGCATGAAGTTATACTGTACGGCAGTTTCGAGAAGTGACGGGAGTCTTAGGCGATGCACAATCGGTGAAACTTGCACAATCGGTGGAACTACTATTCCATTCGCAAGTCCCTATCACAGACGTTACTGATGATTCTGGTTCTACGTTATTAGACAATTATGGATACAGAAAAAGATCTCATATTTAAAACTGTCTCAAGTGCCTAAGCCATCGTTGTTTGCCTGCCCTAATCGTGTACCTAACAAAACACGTTGAAAAATATGTAAGAAATGTCTTGAATTACAAATTTCTTTAAATACATATCGCGTCTGTCCTCATGTTTTTATTTGTTTGTTTCTACGCTATTCCCCAGGCCACGCTTACTTTGCTGGTAGATAAGGAAGGGAAGTTGTGGGTGGTCCACAAACCAGTCCTACGTTACCCGATCTACCTATCAACATACCAATGAATTGGAAACATTGCAAAAAGACGGAGAAAACAAACAACATGAACATGAAAATCAATAAAAAATAAATTTTTTTTTATGATTTTACCAGCAGAAATATTGTCGCTTTTGGTATGCAGCAGGGTGATATGACGTAGCACGTTCGTCCATGTTGGGTGGTAGTGTGGCCCATAATGGGGGGGGATGGGTTTTGTTTTATTTCTTTCTTGTCGTTTTTCGTTGAGATTTTTATGGGATTTTTCTTAATGAATTTATGTTTCTTCTCTCAAACACAAATATAATCATGGGATTTCTTTTACAACAACTAGGCAGTATGGAACGTGGGGATGTTGTTTATCACTTGGCGGGTAAGGTTAGTTTTTAAATTGATTAGAGTGTTAAATTAATGAGAAAGTTTATGTTTTTTTTTTCTCCATTTTATTTTGCTTTTCTTCATATTTTTGTTTTTTCTCATATAAAAAGTAATTTTTCGCAATTTATGATCGAAAAAAAAAATTTCATGTTTTCCTCGTAATGTTTGTTGTTTTTGTTTTTGTTTTTTGAATTTATTTTTCAAATCATTGGCATTAAAAAGAAGTTTTTGAAAATTAAAGCTCAATTTTAACGATGCAATAAAATCTTATCATCCATGGGGTGGTGTTGTTAGAGTAATAAAGTTGATTAAATTTATTACCGGCACTGTTGTACAAAAGTGGACGAACATTTCTATAAAAAAATTAAAAAACAAATGTAAATAGGCCTTAAAAAAAATAAAAAAAATAACTTGTCTTTAAAATAGGCGATGTTCCAATTAGAATCCACAAAAAGAGTTACGCACATTACGGGCTGATAAACAGCATCAAGGGCTCATATTTAAAGCATGACTCTCTGAAAGCTAGCCTGAAAATTTAATGAATTTATTCGATTCGATATCAACAAACGTTTATTTGTTAGACCTACGAGAAATACCAAGCCGAATCAAAAAAGCCTGCCTCAAACCAGTGACTTTCTCCTTAACGGATCTACAACCTGTGCAGAAGATAATAAAAAATAAGCATAGTGCCCCTGCTTGTCTATCCATTACATACATAATATACTGTAAGGATCTGATTTATATTGGGGGAGTCTGTCAATAATCGCCATAGTCTAGTGGCTAGGCGACATAGCCTAGAGGATAGTTACTACAGTCTATTGGGTAGGCTTATTAAACATGAAGCCACAGTTGAAGCCCCATGTCAAACATCTGCAGCAGATTTCTGCCAAAAACTCTGGGAATAAATAAAATCGCCATGAAAAGTTTCTTAAAATTCTGTCGGTCGGAATTGACTTTAAACTGTAGGGCCCGGTACTCAAGTATAAAGTTAACATACACATAACATAAGTAATGCGAGAACCTAGGTCATAACTCTGGGTTGTAATGAACAATTACGTATGTAAGTAGGTGGGTCTGCTAATAATGCAAGATTCCTTCTTAGTCTAGAAGTTGCCAATATCCAATAATTACCTTTGATCGATGGATGAGTTATCAGACTCGAATCTGTGGTTTAAATCTCAGCTTAGACATCTCGAACAATACGAAATGTAAAGAAAATATTTTACTCGGCGACTTCCTTTGAGCAGTATTCTAGCAAAAGTTCTCAAAGTAAATTAGATTGTAATGGCAAGTTACTTAAAATCAATTGTTCGTTGATAATGTTAAATTGGAGCTCCCACAACTTTTGGATAAAAATTTTGGATCCTGACTAAAGAGTTGTAGTAACCAATTATGCATGGGAGTCTGCTAATAGTTTTGGACTTGTCAGTATCCAACAAGTACCTTTGATCGCTGGACAGTTCGACGGAGGTAAGTTTTTTTCAGTTGCTAAAGTCGAGTGTGTTGGCTTATTAGCGAGTTCAAATCGGGTTCAAATCTTAGCTCACACATCTCGAACAAAACAAAATGTGAAGAAAATATGTCTTTCGAGACTTGGTCTCAGCAGTCTTCTAGAAAAAACTCATTTTCTGAATATCTATCGCTCGGAGATGACGTTAAACTGTAGTTCCCAACAATTACGGAGAAAAATTAAGACACATAACATGCGTAGTGTGGAAAGCTAGGTCGTAATCCTAACTAAAGGGTTGTAGTAACCAATTAAGTAAGTTAGTAAGTGTAAGAATTACTTTGAAGAATTTTTCAGCATTGCAGACCGCAAAGTAAAGCGATGAAGTATGTAGAACGATTTCGGTAAATAGGCCTCTCTTTCCAAATATAATAAAAAATTTTAGCGTCTGGAGAGCTAGGAATATATTTTAATTACAGGCTGGCTTATGTACATTGAGGACTTTTATTAATGAATCCTTAGAATACAATAAAAAAATTTGAAGTATAACACGTATTCCGTAAAAAGGTTTCTTTTCAAAAATCAGAAGAAGTTTTGAAGAAATTAAGAAACTAGGGGTACAGCCAGTGCATTAATGACTTTTACGTTTGAATACTAAAAAAAATTGCGCCTAAATTCAGTTATTATTTCATTTTCTATAAATCGGCTTAAAAGTATGCAATAAAAGATGTTGAGGTGTGATACGTATTCCATAACTAGGCTTCTTTTCAAAAGTAATAAGAAATTTTGAAGAAATTAAGAAACTTGGAATACATTGTGGTTGTAATGATGATTTTTATATTTGAATACTAAAACAAATTGCTCCTAAATAGAGTCTTTATTTCTTTTTCCTTAACTAAGCCTAAAAATATGCAATAAATTTTTATTTGTGTTAAATATTCTTATCACTTTCAAGCAAATTTTAATGCAAATGTCCTTTATGATTATAGTTTCACTAACCAAAAACTTTAGTTTTTCTCTTGTTTGTCTCTTTACCACGATCTCTCTCTCTCTCTCTCTTTCTCTCTCTCTCTCTCTCTCTCTCTCTTTGTGCCTGACTGTACTATAATTAATTTTCCATTTTTTGCAGTCTGTTTTTACCTCACTTGTCTGTTTAAATATGTTATCGGGGGTGTTAGTGTTTTTATTGTCGAATCTCTTTTTCCTTTGGTTGTTTTTGTTGTTGGCCTTTTTTTATATGTGTTCAGCTGCCAAAATGGCGTATAAATCTTTTCAAGCCATTTATAAAAATTAAGCTGCATATACGTACATACATACATACATACATACATATGTATACATGTGTGTGTATATGTGTGCTTGAGAGAGGGAGTGTCTGTATGCGAATGTGTTTAAATAAGTGCGATTTAAGCCAGTTGTACATGAGTTAGTATTGCTCGGTGTGTGTGTATGTGTGCGCGCGTATAAGTATTTGTGAAGAGAATTAATATTAACTTTACTACTATACAGAGAGGGGCATACAACAACCACAACAATTGTAGAATAATACAACAGAAACACACAATTCGAAGAAAGAAAACAAAAAATAGGAGAAAATTAATGAAAAAAATATTTTTAATATGTTTTTAATTATTTTATGGTAAATTTGTTGAAAACTTTTTGGTAAATAAAAATTTTTTTAAAACAAATAACTGCGCCATAATAACAATAAAAAATAAAAAAAAATTAATTAAATAGTCGGACATGTTAATGGAGAAAATTATGTCCAAATAACACAGTGCCAAAGGTTAAAATCGTTTCCATGTCACAATAATCAACTAAACGGATGAAAAACTTTCAAAAGAAACGATGACAAGAAAGAAAAAAAAACTCACAAAATAATAAATTTCTCAATCCTTATGGGAAAGGTTTACGAGGGTGGCAATAAAAGCCAAGTCAAACAAAAAATTTTCAAGTCTAGACATTAAACTATCCATAGATACCCTATATTTTAAGAAACTTTTCATGGCAATTTTATTTACTCTCAGAGTTTTTGCCAGAAATCTGCTGAGAGGAAGTCACCGAAGAAATTTTTTTTTATACTTCGCTTTGCGTAGATGTTTGGCAAGAGGTTTGAATCGTGGCCGCACTTCTAAAAAAACCAATACACTACATACTATATTACGGCGACTACGGATTTCTTATCGCAACAATCCTTATATTAGAGAAGCCAGAAGGTTTGAGGTCAAACATATCCGTCTCTTTACGACAAGAGCCGGGCACACACACATGAGGTAGGTCCTCTTAGTCAGAAGTTAATACATATCCGTCAGAGTCTAGCGAAATTACATGTACCCTTCTGCTGCGAACGAAATTGAGCTTCCCGTAAAATGATGCATAATACCCGAATTAACTGAGGAAATTGGGATACTTTGCCTTTTTGAATGGATTAGAAATTCCCTAAAGAAAACCTCGTAATCCTGGACAAGGACAAACATTGAAACTACTTTTACAGTCTGGCTATCCGAGTAAATTAAGAGATTTTCAAGGAAATTGCTTCCACTCAACAAGTATTCGGCTGCTTTCAAAATTGCTATGATCCCTGCTTGGAAAAGATTACAGTGTCCAGACAGCCTATAAGAAAGTTTAATATCGGAACCCTTAGTACCGCAGCCCACCCTAACATTCAATGTACAGCCCCGTGGTTAACCAACTTCTTCCATAGTTTGGTGGAATTCGGTAAGTAAAGAGACTGCACTTACCTGTGGCTTCACAACGGGCCGCTATGCGTGTTCAAGTGAGGTTTGATAATCAAATTTACCACTTTGACGACCCTATCATTCATCCTTGAGTTATCAGTGTAAACTTCAAACTTCACCAGAATCCCACGATCGCGATAATTATGAATCGACTTTTATATCTTTGAATCCCACTCCACAGTGAATACTTCTGCTCGAAGATAGTATAAGTGCCTTCAAAATTCCCACCGTCAACCCTGGGCATTTTCCCATCTTATCGCAGTAATCGTACCGAATGTTTAATACTGGTCTGGCGTAGAATGAAAAAGGCGAACCAATATATGGATTTCATAAGAAAAATACTACGTTAAGAAGAGTTCTCTAGCCATCTACTCACGCTTAGGCATTAATATTCCCGTATCCTATCCTTGGAGTTTTGCAGAGATGTCAGGAATTAAGGTTGCCATTATAATTGCTCGCATTTGATAGAGTGCTTTACTGTGACATATTAAGTGAGAAATGGTCTCTTCATCTCAGGGACAACAAGAGGATAATAAAAGAAAATTTGGGTGAGAAAACCTGTAACCTGTTCCGTCCATCTTGGTTTAAGATCCGACCATATAACAGGCGAACAGGTTCTTTCTTCTACTTAGGAAGCATTAGCTAAGGTTTGAAATTTATCCATAATTGCCTACGTGGTTACCTACGCTGTCTTTCAGTGTGGTACTTGGACTGAGCAGTAAGTTCGTAACACAATTTCTGGGTATGTCCCTTTGTCTTTGGGAGATCGTATAATTACCCGCAGAAATAGCCAAAAATCGATGAACAAGATAGGATGGCGATAACACGTAAAAAAATTAACTTCTTTTTAGCGTAGTGGTTGTCTGAGTATAGCAATGTTTTCCTAAACAATAGTTTGCTACAAGGCAGTCATTCAGTGAGGGGATTACGTGGGAGAATTTGAGAAGAAACTAGCATCTTAGTTACTTATTTAAATGGTCAGCAGAAAGCTTTAGTCAGGATTGCAACCTAGCTGCTTACACTACCACCAATGTTATGGATGTTAATTTTCA
>QOCX01000656.1:26359-47839 GCA_005959815.1 Sarcophaga bullata | reverse complement strand
AAAAGAGAAGAGAATAAATTAAATGAGAAAGTTTAAAATGTTTTTTTTTTTCTCATTTTAATTTGCTTTTTCTTCATATTTTTGTTTTTTTCTCATATAAAAAGTAATTTTTCGCAATTTATGATCGAAAAAAAAAATTTCATGTTTTCCTCGTAATGTTTGTTGTTTTTGTTTTTGTTTTTTGAATTTATTTTTCAAATCATTGGCATTAAAAAGAAGTTTTTGAAAATTAAAGCTCAATTTTAACGATGCAATAAAATCTTATCATCATGTGGTGTTGTTAGAGTAATAAAGTTTGATTAAATTTATTACGGCATGTTGTACAAAAGTGGACGAACATTTCTTTAAAAAAATTAAAACAAATGTAAATAGGACCTTAAAAAAATAAAAAAAATAACTTGTCTTTAAAATAGGCGATGTTCGCAATTAGAAATCCACAAAAAGAGTTACGCACATTACGGGCTGATAAACAGCATCAAGGGCTCATATTTAAAAGCATGACTCTCTGAAAGCTAGCCTGAAAAATTTAATGAATTTATTCGATTCGATATCATACAAACGTTTAAATTTTGTTAGACCTACGAGAAATACAACGAATCAAAAAAGCCTGCCTCAAACCAGTGACTTTCCCTCATTAACGGATCTACAACCTGTGGCAGAAGATAATAAAAAATAAGCATAGTGCCCTGCTTGTCCTATCCATTACATACATATATATACTGGGGGGGGGGTTAAAAAAGGATCTGACTTTATATTGGGGGAGTCTGTCAATATCGCCATAGTCTAGTGGGCTAGGCGGACATAGCCTAGAGGATAGTTAACTACAGTCCTATTGGGTAGGCTTATTAAACATGAAGCCACAGTTGAAGCCCCATGTCAAACATCTGCAGCAGATTTCTGCCAAAAATCTGGGAATAAATAAAATCCGCCCATGAAAAGTTTCTTAAAATTCTGTCGGTCGGAATTGACTTTAACTGTAGGGGCCGGTACTCAAGTATAAAGTTAACATACACATAACATAAGTAATGCGAGAACCTAGGTCATAAAACTCTGGATTGTAATGAACAATTACGTATGTAAGTAGGTGGGTCTGCTATATGCAAGATTCCTTCTTAGTCTAGAAGTTGCCAATATCCAATATTACCTTTGATCGATGGATGAGTTATCAGACTCGAATCTGTGGTTTAAATCTCAGCTTAGACATCTCCGAACAATACGAAATGTAAAGAAAATATTTTACTCGGCGACTTCCTTTGAGCAGTATTCTTACAAAAGTTCTCAAGTAAATTAGATTGTAATGGCAAGTTACTTAAAATCAATTGTTCGTTGATAATGTTAAATTGGAGCTCCCACTAACTTTTGGATAAAAATTTTGGATCCTGACTAAAGAGTTGTAGTAATCCAATTATGCATGGGAGTCTGCTAATAGTTTTTGGACTTGTCGTTATCCACAAGTACCTTTGATCGCTGGACAGTTCGACGGAGGTAAGTTTTTTTCAGTTGGCTAAAGTCGAGTGTGTTGGCTTATTAGCGAGTTCAAATCGGTTCAAATCTTAGCTCACACATCTCGGAACAAATACAAAAATGTGAAGAAAATATGTCTTTCCGAGACTTGGTCTCAGCAGTCTTCTAGAAAAAACTCATTTTCTGAATATCTAGTCCGCCTCGGAGATGACGTTAAGACTGTAGTTCAACAATTACGGAGAAAAATTAAGACACATAACATGTGCGTAGTGTGGAAAGCTAGGTCCCGTAATCCTAATAAAGGGTTGTAGTAAACCAATTAAGTAAGTTAGTAAGTGTAAGAATTACTTTGGAAGAATTTTTCAAGCATTGCCGACCGCAAAGTAAAGCCGATGAAGTATGTAGAACGATTTCGGTAAATAGGCCTCTCCCCTTTCCAAATATAAAATAAAAAATTTTAGCGTCTGGAGGCTTAGGAATATATTTTAATTACAGGCTGGCCTATTACATTGAGGACTTTTAATTAATGAATCATTAGATACAATAAAGAAAATTTGGTAAGTATAACACGTATTCCGTAAAAAGGTTTCTTTTCAAAAAATCAGAAGAAAGTTTTGAAGAAATTAAGAAAACTAGGGTACAAGCCAGTGCATTAATGACTTTACGTTTGAATACTAAAAAAATTGCGCCTAAAATTCAGTTATTATTTCATTTTCTATAATCGGCCTTAAAAAGTATGCAAATAAAAGATGTTGAGGTGTGATACGTATTCATAACTAGGCTTCTTTTTCAAAAGTAATAAGAAATTTGAAGAAAATTAGAGAAACTTGGAATACATTGTGGTTGTAATGATGATTTTTATATTTGATACTAAAACAAATTGCTCTAAATAGAGTCTTATTTCTTTTTCTTAATAAGCCTAAAAATGCAATAAATTTTTATTTTGTGTTTAAATATTCTTATCACTTTCAAGCAAATTTTAATGAATGTCCTTTATGATTATAGTTTCACTAACCAAAAAACTTTAAGTTTTCTCCTTGTTTGTCTCTTTAACCACGATTCTCTCTCTTCTCTCGTTCTTCCTCCTCGTCTTCTCTCATTCTCTCTCTCCCTCGTTTGTGCCTGACTGTAACTATAATTAATTTTCCTTTTTTGCAGTCTGTTTTTACTCACTTGTCTGTTTAAATATGTTATCGGGGTGTTAGTGTTTTTATTGTCGAATCTCCCTTTTTCCTTGGTTGTTGTTTGTTGTTGGCCTTTTTTATATGTGTTCAGCTGCCAAATGGCGTATAAATCTTCCCAAGCCATTTATAAGAAATTAAAGCTGCATATACGTACATACATACATACATACATACATATGTATCATGTGTGTGTATATGTGTGCTTGAGAGAGGGGAGTGTCTGTATGCGAATGTGTTTAAATAAGTGCGATTTAAGCCCAGTTGTAACATGAGTTAGTATTGCTCCGGTGTGTGTGTAGTGTGCGCGCGGTATAAGTATTTGTGAAGAGAATTAATATTAACTTTACTACTTACAGAAGGGCATACACAACACAACAATTGTAGAATAAATACAACAGAACCCACAATTCGAAGAAGAAAACAAAAAATAGGAGAAAATTAATGAAAAAAATATTTTTAAATATGTTTTTAATTATTTTATGGTAAAATTTGTTGAAAGCTTTTTGGTATAAAAATTTTTATTTAAAACAAATAACCGCGCCATAATAAAATAAAAAATAAAAAAAATTATTTAAATAGTCGGACTGTTAATGGAGAGAATTATGTCCAAATAACAGTGCCAAAGGTTAAAATCGTTTCCATGTCAAATATCAACTGAAACGGATGAAAAACTTTCAAAAGAAACGATGACAAGAAAGAAAAAAAACTCACAAAATAATAAATTTCTCATCCTTATGGGAAAGGTTTACGAGGGTGTGCAAATAAAAGCCAGTAAACAAAATTTTCAAGTCTAGACATTAACCTATCCATAGATACCCTATTCAACAATCTTTATGGTAGAGATATCAGAAACTTAAAGGTCAAACACCTACGTCTCATTTACGACAAAGAGGCTGGGCACGCACACCATGAGTTGGAAGGCAATCCCTTCCTACTTCTTAGGACAGAAGTGAGTGCGTTCCATCTTTTTGCCTTCACCACATCCAGCAGAGTCTAGAAATATTTGCACGCATCCCTCCTGCCTGTGAACGAGATTAACTTTTACACATACATACATAATTCGTCATTACAACCCTTCAGTCAGGATTACAACCTATCTGATAATTTAATACATGAGTAGCGTACTTATAGCATAAAGTCAACTTCCGGAACGACACAGTTTTTGAGAAACTTTTCATGGCAATTTTATTTACTCTCAGAGTTTTTGCCAGAATCTGCCTGAGAGGAAGTCACCGAAGAAATTTTTTTTTAATTACTTCGCTTTGCGTAGATGTTTGGCAAAGGTTTGAATTCGTGGCGCACTTCTAAAAAAAACCAATACACTACATACTATATTACGGCGACTACGGATTTCTTATCGCAACAATCCTTATATTAGAGAGCCAGAAGGTTTGAAGGTCAAACATATCCGTTCTCTTTACGACAAGAGCCGGGCACACACACAATGAGGTAGTCCTCTTAGGTCAGAAGTTAATACATATCCGTCAGAGTCTAGCGAAATTACATGTACCCTTCTGCTGCGAACGAAATTTGAGCTTCGCCGTAAAATGAGTGGCATAATACCGAATTAACTGAGGAAATTGGATACTTGCCTTTTTGAATGGATTAGAAATTCCCTAAAGAAAACCTCGTAATCCTGGACAAGGACAAACATTGAAACTACTTTTACCAGTCCTGGCTATCCGAGTAAATAAGAGATTTCAAGAACAATTGCTTCCACTCAACAAGTAATTCGGCTGCTTTCAAATTGCTATGATCCCTGCCTTGGAAAAGATTAACAGTGTCCAGACAGCCTAATAAGAAAGTTTTAATATCGGAGACCCTTAGTAAACCGCAGCCCCCCTAACATTCAATGTACAGCCCCGTGGTTAACCAAACGTTCTTCCATAGTTTGGTGGAATTCGTAAGTAAAGACTGCACTTACCTGTGGGCTTCACAACGGGCCGCCTATGCGTGTTCAGTAGGTTGATAATCAATTTACCACTTTGACGACCTATCTTCATCCTTGAGTTATCAGTGTAAACTGTCAAACTTCACCAGAATCCACGATCGCGATCAATTATGAATCGACTTTTATAATCTTTGAATCCCACTCCAAGTGAATATTCTTGCTCGAAGAATAGTATAGTGCCTTCAAAATTCCCACCGTCACCCTGGGCATTTTCCATCTATCTGGGAAATAATTACCCCGATAAATTGCCAGTTTCTGGACAACGAATGAATCAATACAATACACTGTTTCGAAGTAGAGAATTGAGGATTTGAGAAGAAACTAGCATCTTAGTTACTTATTAAAGGTCAGCAGAAAGCTTTAGTCAGGATTGCAACCTAGCTGCTTACACTACCACCAATGTTATGGATGTTAATTTTATCAATGCGAGGTGGGACCTACGGTTCAAAGTCGACACGAACAGATATTTAAATTTTTCATGGCAATTTTATTTTACGCTCTGACTTTTTGCCAGAAGATCGCTGAAAGAAAAAATATTTTTTTTCCATTTTTTGTTTTGTTCGACGTGTCTGCGCTAGGGTGTCTGTGCTAGGCTCTTGCTTAATAAGCCTACATACTATCTACTAGACTACGGCGTTTTTTAATCTGGCTTCACATTCCAATAACTTCGACAGATTTCAGCAGATTTCATAATAAAGCGGGACCCATCGACTTTGTTGATGAGGTTGGTTGGCTATGCTTCAGTATACAGTAACTGATCCACCTTTATTGCCAGAAATAATGCAATACCTTGCTTTTATGGATGAAAATAGCAGTTTGGAAGTATTTTTAAGCTTTGTCTTGAGTAACTTCCATTGATTTTCTTGGTTTTTCTTGGGTCTTGATTATGTTGACGATTTTCCTTCACTTAAGTTTTCAGTTCATAAATATTCTAAAAGCATGCATTCCTTTAAACATCTGCATGATAAAATTGTTGTTGTTTGCTTTTTTTTTATTGAAAATAATTTCCAATTTTAAATATTTTTGTATTTTCCCAAAAAATCTGTTTTAATTTCTTATAAATTTGTGGCCATAAATTTTATTGGCTTAATAAAGATTTCCTTAAAAAAGACATGTTTTGGCCATAAAATACTTTTTTTTAATATCTTTTTATACACAATAATTGTATGAATATTGCCAATCGGAATTTATGCTGAACATTTTGTTGCCACACTTTTAAGGCAAAGAATTCCTATTATTTTGCCAGCCGTCAAAATTTTATGGTCAGCAGAGTAGAGGGAAAATGTCGGTTAAAAATCTTAACAAAAATTAATATTTTCTTTAGAGCTTAAAATAATGTATGTATGTGTGTATAGTGTATGTGTGTCCGTATGTGTTTGTGTATAGATCATCTATGAATTTAAATATTTATAAGGAAAATATTCTTTCTACCCCCCCCCAAACAATAACTAATACTCGTACATAAATAATATGCATTCCTCTGTATAGAAATATTTTCTCATATATTACCGGAAAATTTACATACATACTAACACACACACACACACACACAGTTACAGACACAGACAAATAATGGCATAAAATTATAAGTGAAAGAGTTTTGAAAGAATGATTTCTTAGTAATGAATATGGAAATAAATTAGAAGTAGAAAAAGTACTTTTCTCAACTCTTTCGAACATACAACATAAGTGAGAACAATTAAAAACAAATTTAAATAACAAAAACTATGGAATATTTGGCTCGTAAAAAAAGTACCAAGAAAAGTACTTTTTTTTTTATAGATGAAAATTCAATTGAAAAAATGTATCTTACATTCGTTAAAATTTTCTGTTAGTCTTAAAGTACCATAGATAGAAGAAATATTAAAAAAAATAAAAAAAAGTACCAAAGAGGTACTTTTTAATATGAAAATAAGATAGTTGATGATATAAAAATTTAAATTTACCGAACATAATATCACTGTAAGTGAAAACAATTAAAAACAAATTTAATAAAACTTAAAGTGTAATTTTTTGCAAAGTAAAAAAAGTACCAAAAAGGTACTTTTTTATAGATGAAAACTAAGATGCAAAAATGTAATTTGCATTCATTGAAATTTTTTTTTAGTGATATGAAAGTCTTAAAGTACCATAGATTAAAGAAAAATCAAGAAATAAAAAGTACCAAAGAAGTACTTTTTTCCGCATGTGGAAATAAAGCAATTGGAGATATAAAATTTTAAAGGTTTTATAAAAAGTAGTAGAAATTGCAAGGCAACAACAAAACATCATAAAAAGTAATAAAAATCGTAAATCAGTATAAAGTACCAAACAAGTTTTTTCTAATTACAATGAAAATTTGTGTAAAATAATACACTTGGCATGGAACTCACATTTATTTAACTTAGGTAGTGAGCTAAAAATCTTACAGAGTCATAAAAAGTAGTAGAAATCATAAAATTTTAGAAAGTACCAAAAAAGTACTTTTTTCTAAATAAGAAAATAAGAGTGAAAAACTGTTTTGAAAACAATTTAACGTTTTTCAAGATTGTCAGTGAACCAAAAATATTAAAAGTACCTTAAAAATTAAGTAGTAGAAATCAGAAAAAAGAGAAAAATGAAGAAAATAGTACCAATTTGTGTAAAATAATACACATGCCATAGAATTCACATTTATTTAACATAGTTCGTTAGCTAAAAATCATGGAAGGCCCTAAAAAGTAGTAGAAATCACGGAGTTTAAAAAAGTACCAAAAAAGTACTTTTTTCGAAATAAGAAAATTTGAAAGGAAAATGTATTTAAAATAATTGAGCGTTTTTTACGATGGTTAGCAATTCTGAAATATTAAAAGTACCTTGAAAAATAAGTAGTAAAAATCAAAAAAGGAAAAAAATAACGAAAATAGTACCAATTTGTGTAAAATAATGTGCTTGGCATTTGACTTGGCGTTTGTTAACTTAGATAGTTAACTAAAAATCTTAAAGTATACTAAAAAGTACTAGAAATCACAGAATTTAAGAAAGTACTAAAAAAGTACTTTTTTCGAAATAAGAAAATTTGAGAGAAAAATGTATTTTAAAAAATTTAACATTTTTTGATGATTGTTAGCAGTCCAAAAATATTAAAAGTACCTTGAAAAATAAGTAGGAGAAATCAGAAGAGGGAGAAAAATAACGAAAATGGTACCAATTTGTGTAAAATAATATGCTTATCATAAAATGCACGTTTATTAACTTAGTTAGTTAGCTAAAAATCTCAAAGTACCCTAAAAAGTACTAGAAATCACCAAGTTTAAAAAAGTACCAAAAAAGTACTTTTTTTCGATATAAGAAAATTTGAAAGGAAAATGTACTTCAAACAGCGGAACGTTATTTTAAGATTGTTAGCAATCCAAAAATATTCAAAGTACCTTGAAAAATAAGTAGTAGAAATCAAAAAAGAAAGAAAAATAACGAAAATGGTACCAATTTGGAGACAAAGAAGGCATTCCTTTAAGTCACTGTCCTATTTCATATGGCCAAAACTATAGACACAGACGATTCTTAATGCAAATAAACATTAGCAGCACATATTCTCGTATACGATGAAATTTCCATGAGTGTAGATGGCAAAAATATGCACGTATTTATGAATTTATGCATATTTTCATGCATACGTAAATAAATGCATGCATATTTTTTTTTTTAATGCATAACATTCTTTTGTAGTTCATACTGTTGTTGTTGGTTGTTGGTTGTTGTTGTTGTTGCTGTTGATATTTATTTTAATGTCGCCTTCATCGTTAGTCTTGAGTTCTAAACAAAATATTCCTGCTGTCAGAATGTGCTCTGCCCTCACACAAAAACATTGTTGAACTCCTTTCAAGGAGCTGCTGTTGTTGTATACAACTTGTTGGAGGAGGTTATAAATTTTTGAAGGATGATTTTCTATGAACAACATCCTTACACTGGCACAGACACAAACACAGCCACAGCCACAGTCATTGTATTGTAGTGTGTTAAGTATTCTCTCTATTTAAAGGGAAATTATTGAAGGGCGGCAAAAGTAAACAAAAACCAAAAGTGGAGAGGAGAGGAGAGCGAGATAGGGGTAAACCCGAACAATGAATAGAAAATAAAAATGAGTTGAAAACAAAAAAAACAAGAAATTTATTATGAAAGAAATTTTGCTGTTTATGCTGAAATGTTAAATATTCCACAGCAACAGGATCATAAGGATATAAAAAGGCTAGAATATAATAATAAAAAATAAAAACAACAACAACAACACAACAGACATTAATAGCAACAAGAAAAAGCAAAGAAAACTTTTTTCTTTAATTTTTTAAGGAGGCAAAATTCTAAACAACACTTGCTGGAAAGTAAAGCAAGCAAAAATGGAAGAGAAAAAAAATTAAAAAATGAGCACGAACACGAGACTCTTTTTTTTAATGATTTTCTTAGAGCTTTAAAAAGCAGGGTTTTTTTTTGGGGGCAATTTCAGTTTAAGGCAATAAAATGCAACAGCATGGCCTAGAAAAATTTGTACACGTACACGTTTAAAATATCACAGCCAATGGAGATGGAACCATATATGGATGTAGTTTTGTGAACCTCGAACCAACTAGGTTAGGCTAAATTGGCACCGTCTTAGTGGTCATAGCTTCTTTGTGTTCTATAAGAGCCTATTGTAACACCGATATCCTTATTCTATTTGCTGCTCCCAGCTATTCTGAGAACTTTAGGAAATCACAGATTTCATTCAAATCACCTTTGACTAGACCCGGACAATGGCAAGGAAGATTTTTACCGCTTCTATTTTGCTGTTATAACTCCAGCAAAGGTCATTGTGAAGGATCAGCGCCCACTCTGAGTCCAGTGTCCCGTTATACTACTAAAAGGTTATTGAAATGGACTCTGGTCTGGTTAGGTAAAGTTGCGAAACAAACTTGGAGCAACAGGTCTTACTTAGCCCCACAAGAATTTCGCCATCCAATAAACATTGAGCCAACATAATAGCCACAGGGTTCAAGTTAAATTAATCGTAAAATTAAAAGTGAAGCTATATTATCAATCGAAGCATTCTATAAAGTTATTAAAGTTGGATGTTCTCAATCTGGAGCGATACTCAACACATTTAAAGCAATAGAAGGAACCATATATGGATGTAGTTTTGTGAACCTCGACCAACTAGGTTAGGCTAAATGGCCACCGTCTTAGTGGTCATAGCTTCTTTGTGTTCTATAAGAGCCTATTGTAACACCGATATCCTTTATTCTATTTGCTGCTCCCAGCTATTCTGAGAACTTTAGGAAAATCACAGATTTCATTCAAATCACCTTTGACTAGACCCGGACAATGGCAAGGAAGATTTTTACCGCTTCTATTTTGCTGTTATAACTCCAGCAAAAGTCATTGTGAAGGATCAGCACCCACTCTGAGTCCAGTGTCCCGTTATAATACTAAAAGGTTATTAAATGGACTCTGGTCTGGTTAGGTAAAGTTGCGAACAAACTTGGAGCAACAGGTCTACTTAGCCCCACAAGAATTTCGCCATCCAATAACCATTGAGCCAACATAATAGCCACGGGTTCAAGTTAAATTAATCGTAAAATTAAAGTGAAGCTATTATCAATCAAGCCATTCTATAAAGTTATTAAGTTGTGTCCCTCTAATCCTTCAAACCTATTGTCCTGACAAACTTCAAAATGCTGCTCGAAAGCAACAAAAAGAATTCTCTGGCACCTTCTGGGCTGCATTAATGCTACCCAGATTGGTCATTACAACTCTTTAGTCAGGATTACAACCTAGCTTCTCGAACCACCCAAGACGTGTGTGTGTGTCAAATTTTATCCATGAAGGGTAGAACCAACAGATTAAAATCGGCTCCGAACGATAGATTTTTTTTTAAAAAATTTTCATGGCAATTTTATTTACTCTCAGAGTTTTTGCCAGAAGGCTACTGGCAGATAGTTAGCTAAAGAATCCGTATTTTGTTTTGTTCGAGATGTGGTTTTAAACCACGGTTGGTCCTTCGAGCCAATACATTAGCTACTGGACTACAGCGACTTCAGGAAATGCATTCTAACAGTAGGCAAAGGTATGCTCGTATGTCTTATGTAGGAATGAGTATTACGTCTACACGACCAACTGGATTATTATCTTGCATACACGCTGTTCGGTTACGTATGTCCAAACTGCCAACGTCTAGCAAGGGAACACATAGCATTAGAGTGATAGATTTCGACAGAATGCCGTGTCATAACCGCATTTGCAAGGATATTGACAGCTATTCGGACGGACATTTCCGGTAGATGATTAAAATATGAAGACGGTTCAACTGTAACGTATATTGCGGAACATGTAGCGTTCAAGTGCGACAGATTTACAGAACAACGCCGTGGAATAACTGCAACTGCAGCAGATAGACGATTGTCGTATAAGAGCAACTCAATGCTATGAGTATAACTCTGGCCTTGTGTTGTAAAATTTACTTCATAGAAGATTTTATTGCCAGAAACCGGATTTTATTGGACACACTTAGTTAGGATTTTAAATGCCTTGTACTACGTTAAAGAAGGTAATTGATGAGAATGAAGTTGTTGTAGTCAAGTAGGTTGTGTGTTGGCTTAGACGTCAATATTAATATTTTTACGGCGACTTCCCCGCAGCAGATTTCTGGCCAGAACTCGGAGAATAAATAAAAACTTCCATGAAACGTTTTTCAAAATAAATCTGTAGTTCGGAGGCGACTTTAGACACTCATGGGTGAGGTGAGAAACTAGGTTGTAATCCTAACTAAAGGGTTGCAATATCCAATTATGTTTGTATGTATCTGATAAGGGGCCAATTATAGTGCGTCTATTATAGTGAAACCTGATCCTTATCACAGAAGCAATTCCTATTTTGATTTCTCTGTTAGAGCACTTCTATTTGGTCCACCCTATATTCACCTAATCACCCAAATAATTTCTATACAAATAGAGAAACAGGCCATAACATAAGTACAAGTATATCAACACATACATACATACATGCAAACCTTAAAAGCAAATCATTTACACTTCTACACAGTATATGTACGTATGTGAGTACATGCATACAAACATAAGCAAGATTATTCGTTGACTTAAGCTCATCTTAAAGGCAAATGCCACATGTCAAGCAAACATATACGCATACACATACAAATCCATTCATACAATATGTGTACCGAGTACATTCAGATGATGATGATTTTCACAACTACAACAAAAGAAAAAACAGAAAGAAAGAAAAAACGACGAAGTAAAGAGGAGAAGATTTTAAAGTATTTAGAAGCTTTACTAATATACTCTTATTATAGAAAGAGAGAGAGAGAGCGAGATAGAGAGAGAGAGAGCGAGAGAGAGAGAGACTGATAAAGAATTTCTTTTTTTCTTTGTATTCCCGTTTTATAGCCTTACATGGCTGATTTAAAGTTGGCAACTGTGTGAGTAATGGTAAGTAAGGCTTTACGTTTATTCCTCTGTTTGTGAAGGCATGCAAAGAAATTTTTCTTTCTTACTTTCATTCCTTTTCTTTCTCATGAAATTCTTAAGTGTTGTTTGTATTTATTTTTTAAAAAAAAATTTCTTTTCTTATTGTTGTTGTTGTTGTTGTTGTTGTTGAAGCAACATATTTGAGCTGTTGATTATCATTTAATGGAGAGGATTTGAAGAAATTAAAATTGCGAACTGTGTTTGGCAATGAAAATTTATAAAAAATAAACGAAAGTCAACATGGAAAAATTATTAAATTAGGTGTGGTAAAAAGAAATCTATTGTTTCCTTCCTACCAAAAAATTTATTTTACAGTCTTGCTTCACATAGCTTTGTTAAAGCACGGCTTGACTAAGCACTAAACGTGAATAATAAGGTCGGTACTAGCCCTGCATCAATTCATTTCAAATGATAATTGAGGTTAAATTAGAATGCACTTGTAATCGGCAAATTTATTTCGCGAATTTCTTCATTGGCCCTATAGTCTATCATGATACCCTAACAAACCCCTCGTCTCTAATCCAATTCCATGAATATTTCATATGATTCCACAAGAATCAACCTGTAAACTTATGGTAAATTCAACTCAATCTCACTTGTGAAGCAGCTCGTTCCTAAGGAGTACCTGCACCTAAATTTCTACGATTTCTCCGATTTCCATGAAGAGGAGTAGTTCACATAAAAAGTGCTGTCTTGATTCTGCTTCCAACTAAAATGTCCGTAATTGTTTCGTAATTTCTGTAATAGTTGCCGTAATCTAAGAGGCAGTTTGTTGACTCATTAGATGTGACGCCACGATGCACACTTCTCTTCAGATCTCACCAAACCAAGCGAATAATGAGCAAATATTTCTTTGGCCACAGTCTAACAACAGATTTCTGACAAAAACTCTGCGAGTTAATGAAAAATTGACATGAAAACTGTCTCAGAAATATGTCGTTGGGCATCGGCATTAAAGTCGGCATGTAAGTGTATTAAAGGTCCCGCCGCTCATGTATAAAATTAACACAAACAACATAAGTGACTTGAGAAGCTGACTGAGCAGTTTTAATAACCAATATGAGTGCTTGTCCTTTTCGTTGTCAAAAAATAGCAAATAATTCTGGATGTCCAGCCACAAGTTCCATATTCTTTAAGTTCTATTCAGCAAACAAGTTCGATAGATCCACTAAAGATGATGGAGCCACAACAAGGAATATAGGTTCACAGGATCCATACCAATACAACATGATTTAAAGCAAGTTGGGCCAGTGGCAATTGGCACTTTTCTTCCTTTGGAATGGGGAGAGAATTGTCTTAATATCTGAATTCTCGTAAGCAGACTTTGTCGATATCTATCGAAAGCCGTGTTTTGTCAAAGCTTTAGATTCGGTTAAGTTATCGGGTATCTTGCCGTTCACAGGCAAGTTAACACGGTGGCTCATTGTGTTACCCAGTGTGTTGTAAGCCCGTTTGTCATCATTCTTTAGTGGTGTATTTCAAACATGCCGAACTCCAAATGAAACCGACCAGTGCCTTAGTTGTGCGTACGCCATCATGTCCAGATCTTCAAACGTTCTATCACCCGAAAACCGATGACATCATCTTTAATCTGCATCCAAAACGTGTAGCTTTTATCTTCTTTAAAGAGTAACATATCCGGTCTTCAGAAGGAGTACAGAAAAACTTAATTATTTTTCAACGGTTAGGGCAATGCCTTATTGAATGGGTACTTCAACAATCAAAAATGTAGAGTTAGGAACAATACTAATCAACGTGAGAGCTTAGAGCGTCAAATGCATTAAAAAATCACTACTTCGTTTGGATTTTGGGCTGGTGGCGTCATTAATCCATATTAGCCAGGCAAGCACTATAAGTCGTTGATCATCAATGACATCTGGTTCCAACATTACATCGATGCGTGACCTGCAGCTCACATTAGATTGAATACTCTACACTAGCGATTTGAAAGCACGGCCACCTCACAGGGGGGGGGATGATATGAACCGTCAACTGAGATCGTGCGATTTGCTCCCATCCAGCTTCATCTTGTGAGCTTGTCTTAACTGGCTGATGTATGCCAATAAGCCACAAAACTTCAGCGGTCCTCAAAGTCATGCCATGGGTCAAATTCGGACTGATTTATGAGCCAGAGTCATTGAAAATTTGGCATTTCGAATTGAAGCAGACCTAATTTTGGTTGGAGATAGTTAGGGGTTCTAAGGCTGAGCGATACCGCTTGGTTAAAAATGCTGCTCAATTATCATGGCAATATATCTGAGAATCAATTCCAGTCCATGTTTGTGTCAATGGTGTGATCTCTCTTGGGTGTGATTTTATGGTGGAGTTTTAAGGAGTAAGGGGACGTTCGTATTCAAATTCTCAACTTTAGATTGGCACGCAAATGATTGAACCACTGTCCTTCGTTTTTTATTCATCTTTAGGCAAATCAGATGTTCACCAGCGTCAAAAATTGTGGTTTTCAGGAAACCGTTAAAAATTTTTTAGAACCTGGTCACCATTATTTCGTATAAATAGGCCAGTTAATGAACCGCAATGGCATTATATCGACCCTATGTGAGGAGTTGAAGACTGTAGCCTCTAAGAATTATTTTTTATTTTATAAGAAGAAATTTTTAATAACCTGGTCACCTCTATTTCTTATAAATTGGCCATTTTACATTTATTTACTGTTTCTGCTTTTTTTCTCCCCATTTTAATACTTTAAAATATGGCAGTCGTTTCATTGCTTTGGTAGTATCCCTCTAGAGATGAATGAATATGTGGCCTGCTTTTAAATGATAAAAATCCCTATAATAACTCCTTTTCTATGGCAATTTATATCAAAAAAAGGAACATAAAAATAAAAATCTATTTGAAATATAAAAAGAAAAAGATAGGAAGAGAGATGGAGAGAGAGAGAGAGAGAGAGAGAGAGAGAGGGAGAAAGAGAGAGAGAGAGGGAGCAAGAGAAAGAGAAAAGAAAAAAGGATTGAAGAGAAAAAAATGTAAGGCAAGCAGAAAAATGTCTCAGTCATCGCTTAAATGTGAAGGAGTTCAATGCAACATACATACGCACATACGTACATACCATCATACACACAGCTACAAATCCTTAGGGAAACTCGTTGCATTAAGTTAGGTTAGCTAAGCAGCAGCAAGAGTACTTCGAACATGTGCTGTTTGTTTACTTTAATGCTGCACAAACATCCTTTAAGATTATAAACTGAACGTGTTTTTCATACAGTTTCTCTCTCTCACTCTCTTACTCTCTCCCTCTCTTCCTCTCTCTCCTGCTGGTTTCTTTCTTTAATTTTTTTTATTTGTTTTTTTTTTGAATTTTTTTCGAATTCATTTAAAAAAAAAAATAAAAAATTATATAGGAAAAGTTGGAAGTTTATTTTTCTACGGGGTTATAAAAATATATTTTATGCATGTCATCTTTAAATTGGTTTCTATTTTTTTATATGTGTGTGTGTGTGTGTGTGCTAACCATACTCTCCCGCCACCACATCTAACTGTGTGTGCTATGTGTGGTGTGGTGTACTACTCATAATGCACTTTAAGATGCCAGTGATAAATGTCCAGCACTGGCTTGTGGTTTAGTTCATACATACCATACATATATACAGTGGGCGTCAAAAGAAACTGTACATTAAAAAATATGTATATTAATAAATTACCGTTATTTTTATTTTAAAATTTTTTCATTGCCAGTTTTCAAAATTGACACAAAAAAAAATAATAAAAAAAATTACAAAAAAAAAATTCCGAAATTCCGAATAGCAAATTTTTTCGGGCACTCTCCTTAAGTAGTAAAAGTTTGAGTTTGTTGATTGTTAGAATTTCATCCTTAGTGAACAGTTTCTTTTGACGCCCACTGTAAGTACATACATATGTATGTCATATGAATGCGTGCTGTTTTTTTCTTAATGTTTTCCTAGTCGATGAAAAGGAAAAACTTTTAAATTGTGAAAACTGCTTGCAAATACTAGAAAATTCTATTTTAATTAGAATTTTACACGATAATAACTGCAATTATTTCGTTACAAAATGAGTTACGAAAATGAGTTGACAAAAGTTTTCCTTACTTTTTCTTTCAATTTTTTTTTCCTTTTTGGGGGCAATAACAGGAATATTGTAAATGGCATGACATTAAAGTTTTTATTCATTGCTTAAGTAACTGTACAGGATTGAGATGTTTTATTCATAATTTTTATAATACAGTGGGAAAAAGCATTTTTCCCAAGGACCTATATAAACTTGTCATGGAAAAAAGAAATTCCAATTGAGGCCTTGGTTTCGCAAAAGTCAAAAGAGTTCTGATATCTAGCAGCAGTTCTTTGCTATGCCTAAAGGATCGAATTACTAAAAACACACGTACTAGTGCTAGGTTAGAGGTTGCCGTAGTCTAGCTTATTAGACGTGAGGCTACGGTTCAAACCCCAGGTCAGACATCTCCAACAAATCGAGTTTTTCTCAGCAGATTTCTGGCAGAACTCTGATAGAAAAATAAAATTGCCATGAAAAATCTTTCAAAAATTCTGTCGTTCGAAATCGACTAAATTGTAGGTCCAGCCACTCATGTATTAAATTAATAAACGCAACATAAGTGCTGTGAGAAGCTATGTTGTAATCCTGACTGAAGGGTTTTAATGACTAATTATGTATGTATGTCAGGTACTCCAATACGCTTCAATACTGCATGAAGTAGAATCGAAACACTCAGGTTTTAGATGTGGCGGTTACATGGTACCGCAAACTGTTTTCGGACGAACATTCAAAACTCACACTCCCACATTTGAAGAATGGTTTGTTGAAGCTGTTATCGGTGACGGTAATATAACGATCTCTACCGATGGCTCAAAAATAGAATAAGAAAATGAAACTGTGGTCTATTTCGATAAACTGACACTGAATAGGTCAAACAGAATACCTAATCCTAACCAGGGCAGCGTGTTGTAGATGGAGATACTTTCCATTGAACAAGCTGTGCGTATGGTTGAACCTCCTTCGAACTTGATTATGATATCTGTGTGGACGGTCAAGCAGCAATCAAAGCATTGAGATTCCATCTCGTCAAATCAAAGGGCATCAGGAGTTGTATGGACTCTCTACACCGAAAGCCTTTCTCCATTCTCAATGTAATGAAAGAATCATATTAAAACCTGGGAATAAGTGGGCGGTTGAGATTGTCTGAATTGGCTTAACCTTACGGGTTCCTACGACATTTAAGAGAAATCAAATGGGATTTATGTACAGCAGAGGAACAGTTTAGTTTTGACTACGAAATAGCCTGGTAATTATGGCCTTTGTTTGGCAGAAAACAAAGTCCATTTGGCGATTCCTGGAAGGGATAGGACATATCTGAGGAGGAGGAGTATCGATAAAGAGAATATATGCGTCCGACATACCTGGTTGCCGAATTTCAAAATTGCTGTGTCCAGCAATGCGCAGCAGGAGAACGAGAACTACTTGAGTTCGAAAAGAAAACGGCTAGTATTCTAACAGGAATTCTAAAGTAATACTGCGCTAGTGAGAGTTTCGTCGACAAGCTTGGTCTGCCACGACAGGATTATGACAGAAGCTGCCACGATGTGGAGGAGGTATGCGTGCTTCGCATACCACCCATGTTGTGTGTGTTAGTTTTATGCCTGAGTGGCAGAATATGCAGTTTAAAAAGAAACTGTTCATGGCAAGCTTTAGTTACTCTCAGAGTTTTTGCCAGACTGAAGCCACTCGTCAAAACACTGATTGGACCTTATCAGTGCGGCTTCAGACCTGGCAAGTCCACCATCGACCAGATCTTTACATTACGCCAAATCCTGGAAAAGACCCACGAAAAGCAAGTTGACACACACCATCTTTTTGTCGACTATAAGGCAGCCTTTGATAGCCCCTTAAGAGATCGTGTTTTTGCCGCAATGTCTGAGCTCGGTATACCTGCGAAGCTGATAAGGCTATGCAGAATGACGTTGAGCAATACTTGCAGCTCCGTCAAGGTAAGAACCACTCTCTCCGAACCTTTTGATATCGTGCGAGGTTTCAGACAAGGCGATCCCCTATCATGCGACCTCTTCAACTTCGTCATGGAGAGTGTTTTGCGGAAGGCGGGAGTGCATCGCAATGGCATTATCTTCCATAAAAGTGTCCAGTTGCTTGCGTACGCTGACGACATTGACATAATAGGGCGTACCAAGCGAGATGTTACTGCTGACTTTAGCGCTATTGAAAGGGAGTCTGCGAAGATGGATCTGGCAGTAAATGAGGGCAAAACAAAGTATATGTTATCGACAAGTAGAGAAGTGCGGCGTACTGATTCTCAGATTACGGCCGATAACTATACTTTTGACGTAGTCAAGGAATTCATTTAATTTGGCTCCGCCGTTACCACCAAAAATGATGTCAGTCTGGAGATCAAGCGCGGAATCACTCTTGGACCAACAGGTGCCTACTATGGTCTCAATAGGCAATTGAGTAACAGAGACCTCTCTCGTGCGTCGAAACTAATACTCTACAAGACGCTCATCCTACCCGTGCTTCTTTATTGCGCAGAGGCATGGACCCTATTAAGCACCGATGCAGCAGCCTTGAGAGTATTCGAGTATTCCAGTGCGAGTTGGCAAAGATTCCCGCATGCGATACAACAGTGAGCTGTATGAGCTCCTCAACGACATGGACGTTGTGCAGCGCATTAATATCCAGCTGCGCTGGCTCGGCCATGTCGTTCGAATGGAGGCAGGATGCTCCGGCGAGACGGGTATTTGATGCGGGGTCTGCGGAAGTCGGCGAAGAGGAGAACTTGTATCCGTTGGAAGGAACAAATCGAGGAAGCCCTGTCATCGATTGGTGTGACCAACTGGCGTAGGCGCGCAAGAAGCAGGGCGCCTGAAGGATGGTCAGGCCGGAATCCGTTAATCGGGTTGTTATGGCCAATGAAGTAAGTAAGTAAGTAATTTTTTGCCAGAAATCTGCTAAGAGTAAGACGCTGAGGAAATATTTTTTTTTCTTAATTTAGTTTGGTTTGAAACCTTGACTTTAATTAAATCGGACATAATGCAGCAGTTGCAAAGCAATGCTCAATTTAATAGACAATTCATAGACAAAGTAGATATAGAAACTACTTGACTGCATCATTAGCAAGCTTTCTAAGGGCATGTTATTGTAAGCGTGGCACGACAATTTGCTATACTGTGTGAGCACTCTGTGTTAATTCTTCTTTGCCTATCAAAAATCCTTTAACACTAAGAAAAAATTTTTTGAGTCCTTTAACAATCTCTTTAATTGCTTCCTTTTATTTCTTTCCTCCTTTTTTCAAAAGCTTTGCCATATGAAAACGAAAAATCATTTCTTTGCATCCTTGACGACCCTTATTTAATGCCTATCTTTCGACAACAAAAAAAAAAAAAAACGCACACACACATTTTAAAGGGAAACATCCATTTCGAGGGGTTGCAACATTTTTAACAAAATTGGGTACAACATTTACAGGATAATACAAAGGACATCAAATGACTTCGAATTTATTCATACAAAGAAATTTAATTGCCAGTAAAGGATTGAAGGAACACAAATAATACGAAAACAAAAAATGAAGGAAACTTTTGTTCATTCAGCAAAGAAGCCTTCTGGGTAAAAAAGGGTTGTAAAAAGCTTTTTTTTTTAATAAATTGATGCATAATGGCTTAAAAATTTCAAAAGTAAGAAATAAGGGGGAAGGCCTAACCAAAAAAAAAAAATATTTACAAAGCATTATCAGGTCTTTTCTAAAATGGGGAATACAAAGAGGCTCTTTTTTTTTACAAAGAATAACAATATTGTAGCTGAAGTACAGAAACATTGTTTTTAAAATGCTATAAACACTTAAGCCAGTCTATGTTAGGCCCTAATGTCAACAATTACTTAACTTTTGTGATAATAAAGCACAGGTTAGCAGAGTTATGATGTTCAAAAGCTATGCATTGTTATGTATTCCCCCTTTTGTGATTGCCCCGCTTGCTGCAGAAGTACCTGTTAAGTAGCGATTACATATTTTATTGTTATCGTTATCGATTATGTCTCATTGCAATCTGCTTAGCAGCTTGGCTGTTGGGATTGAGGCAATGAAGGTCGATCAAAAGGAAATTAAAACTCACACGACTCATTAGACTTTCAATACAACCAAGCAACTAGTCAGGAAGCAACTAGCAATCTATTTAATCCATTCTGTTGACACTGAAGGCTTTGATTGGATATAAAATTTTAGGTCACATCTAGTCTGGAAGTGTGAAAGGCTAGCAAGAGACCTTATGTCGAATTATTGAATTAGATTGTTTGACATTTTGCCATTAACATCACTGGCAACGAAATTGTGCACATCAACTGGCAAGTTCAGCAATAGTTTTGTGTGTAACGACACGGAACAGGTTGGTGAAACCGCAGATACATTCTTTTTAGGAATGTGAAAGAAGGGTTTGATTTCCTCATCAAGCACTCAAGTAGTTGTAGATGGATCTTTAGGTTTGAAAGGCCATAGTGCAGTCCAAATGGTCATTAGAACCCTTCATTTAGGATTAAAATCTATCTTCTCACACCACTTATGTTGTGTGCATTAATTTTTATGCATGAGTGGTGCGATCGACAGTTTAAAGACGACTCAGAACGACAGATTTTTGAGAAACTTTTTCATGGCAATTGTAATTTAACCTCAGAGTTTTTGCCAGAAATCTGCTGAGAGGAAGTCTCCGAAGGAATATTTTTTCGTATTTCGTTTTTCCTGGAAATGTCTGACATGGTGTTTGAACCGGGACCTCAACTACTAGACTACAATGACTTGTGAAGTTTCCTTTCTAGAAGTATTAAAGAATAGTTCAATTCCCTCATCAATCATGCACGAACATGTAAATTGGAATGTAGGTTTGTAAGAGCATTGACGGCCCAAGTTCAATTGTCTGATTACAAAACTAGTCCTGAGCACGAGTGCGAGAAACTGTTATAGGAATCATAACAGAGCATGGTTTTTTTAGAAACATAATTAACTAGTACCACAGGAATATCTCTGAGTTCTGTAAATTATGGGAAGAGACAGAAGTAACAGAAGATTGTTTTTAACGGCGCTAACCTTGTTTGCAGTACATATGCAGGTAGAAAGTGCTTAGTAGTCTTAAGGAATGTAAGCTTGTGAATCCTATAAAGTTCATAAATATAATCGATTGGCTAGGGCCATATCTACAGTGAGCGGCAAAAGAAAGTGTGCAGCATGAATAAAATTCTAACACTCACCAAAACTCAACCTTTAACACTTAAGGAGAGTGCCTGCAAAAAATTTGACAATATTATGAAATTTTTTGTAATTTTTTGTTTTCATTTCAATTTTAAATACTGGCAATGAAATAATTTTAAAATAAAAATAACGGTAATTTATTAATTTAATTTTTTTTTAATG